>JABUQX010029094.1:27500-64099 GCA_015478945.1 Trachelipus rathkii
TATATATTATTATATATACTATTATTATATATATATATATATATATATATATATTATATATATATATATATTATATATATATAATATATATATATATATATATATATAAATGGCAAAATTTGCAAAGAAACAAAATGAAACTTCTCTTTCCTAAAATTATAAAACATTTTTTAATTAATAATAATAATAATAATATAATATAATAATAATAATAAATAATAATAATAATAATATAATAATAATAATAATAATAATAAATAATCAATAATAATAAAAATAATAATAAATAGTATATATAAATTTTTCGACTCCGACTCCGCATCCGACTCACTTACATTAGATTTCAGACTCCGAACTCCGACTTCATTTGCCAGGAATTTTTCGACTTCCCGACTTCCGACTCCGACTCCACTTGCACAGAATTTTCGACTCCGACTCCGACCTCTCCAAAATTACCGACTCCAAAAAAATTGGGGCGGGGGGAACGACTCCAGACTCCGACTCCCAACTTTTTCGGACTGTGTCCTTGCAGCCTGATATATATATATATATATATATATATATATATATATATATATATATATATATATATATATATATATATATATTATATATAATATAAAAAAAAATACAAAATACATTTCAGCTACTAGAAGGACAAAATTACGCCAAATCAAACATTAGAAGGACAACAAACCACTTTAGGTGGACAGGACTGTCCAGCAAATGGGCATGACCCCTGTAGAGCACTTAATATTTACCTGGTGTGTAAAAGGTGTGGAGGTAGTGGGCCTTCATCATCACCTACGTTTGTATCAATTGCCAATTTTGACCTTTGAGCTTTGTAAATAGGATTTTGGGACACTGTGGCCCCGATTGTCAAAAATATCAATTTCAATCCCCAAATTTACCTTTTGATTGACATGTTAGAGTTATTTTTACACAAAGGGGTCTGACCACCAATTGTTCAGAGCCCAATATCTCTTTAATTAATAATTAAATTGTAATTGAAAGTATATCAAAAAATCGACCTAATTACGTTTTATAAGTTTGCTATTAATCAGTTTTTCTATTACTTCCTCTAAAGCTTATACTTTGCAATTGAAAATGCAAATTTTCTTTCCTGTCAAGGTATATATACACATATCAGTAAAATTTGGGCGTGGTTTAGTGTTTGAGTTGCCATTTCTTCAAGATAAACTACTAGATTTGCAATATACGATTTAGTAACATTTTCAATGCCAAATCTGCTTCATTAATAATATAATAATAATAATAATAATAATAATAATAATAATAATAATAATAATAATAATAATAATAATAATAATAATAATAATAATAATAATAATTAATAATAAGGTAATCATATTTCCAATGCCAACTCTTCTTCATTAATAATAATAATAATAATAATAATAATAATAATAATAATAATAATAATAATAATAATAATAATAATAATAATAATAATAATAATAATAATAATAATAATGTGGGGGTTTCCTTCCGCTTGGTTTTCTCCAGTGAAAAGGTTTCATCCACCTATCTCTTTCCTTTATTATTATTATTATTATTATTATTATTATTATTATTATTATTATTATTATTATTATTATTATTATTATTATTATTATTATTATTATTATTATTATTATTATTATTTTGTTCAGCAGATCAGAAGCAGGGATATCGAAAGTTTTATTTGATTTTTTTCTCTTTGTTATATCTTAAAAAATAATTAAGAGTTGCTACTACTGAAGAATTTAAGAAAAGGAGAGAGAGAAAAAGCTTTTTGTTCAAAGTGACTGTCAACTTAACGGGACGATCCACTATTGGAGATTTTGGGACCGCATTTTAGCCCCCACCTAAAAAATGGACATAAAATTCTTAATTTTCAGACAATTTTGATGGGGAAAATTGCAAACCGTAACTTTTTCTGACTTCTAAAACGTCGTTTTCGGGTGTTTTTCTGTGTCTGTAGTCATTGTTTTAAGTTTAATTTCAATCTTTGCAAAACTACAATTAATTTTGACATTTTTTGTATCAACCTCTACAATTTTTTCGAAAAGACTTCAAACTTGAAATATGCATAGATGGGTCCATTCTCACAAATGCACAAAACAGAATTTCAGATTCTTTGAAAATTGTGCTCAGCATTGTCGAATTTCAAACCTACTTTTTTTGTTTTCATTTCTGTGCACAGTTTTCAAAATTAAAAACTATTTCCTACATTTTGTGCGTAATGGACCCATCTATGCATTTTTGTGCGTAATGGACCCATCTATGCATTTCTGGTGCGTAATGGACCATCTTATGCATATTTTCAGGGTGGTTTTTTGACGTCAGTTTGAAAAAATTGGGTTATAATTTGGTTTAAAACTACACTTTTGTTTAAAACTACCAACTCATATCTCAAAACTACAATAGATACGGAAAAAGGATACATTGTTGGAATCCTAGTTAACATTGTAGTGCGGAAAATGTAAAAAAAAAAAAAAAAAAAAAAAAAAAAAAAAATCATCTCAAAAACAACAATAGCTACAGCGAAAAGGAATACATTTTTGGAATCCTTGTAAATTTTTAGTTAGGACAAATGGTAAAAATAAATAAATAAATAAATAAATAAAAAACAAATACTTTAAAAAATTCTAAGTTTTGCAGGCAGGGACATAGTATTTATCATAATTTTTGTAAAGGTATTACACACGGCAATGTAGGGGCTCGAGCGACGGGGAACACAGGGGGACGTTTTCCATACCCGTAGGGAGGGCGGAGGAACCCCCGCGATACCCAAATTCCATACCAAAGAGCGGGGGTTCCGAGACCTCCCCGGAGGGGGGGAATTAGTCCTACCCCGTAGTTCCGGAAGGCCGAGAGACCCCGACTCTCTGCCATCGGTGCGGTATACCCTTGGGGGTATCTTTAGTTAAAAAAAAGCAAAATTTAAATTAGAAAGCCTATTTATTTTAAAAGTAACCAATAAAAGTTCTCTAAATAGGCTCTCTAATCATACTTACTATAATTTATTAACAATAATCTTTTATTTTATTTTATTTTTTTTTACATTTTCTTCTCTATGTAAAATTTTACCAGGATTCCAAAAATTATTTCTTTTCGCTGTAGCTATGTAGTTTTTGAAATATAATTTTTTTTTTTTTTTTTTTTTTTTTTTTATTAAAATTTTGAATTATTTCTTACTGTTTTCTTTTCATTTATCTATTTTGTATGTTTTCGACGATATGAGTTGTAGTTTTTAACCCAATTATCACCAAAAATTGTAGAAGTTGATATTAAAAATGTCAAAAAAAGGTTCGGAGAAACGAACAATACTAAACACAATGACTACAGACACATAAGAACACCCGAAAACGACGTTTTGGAGGTCAAAAAGGTTGCAGTTTGCCTTTTTCCCCATCAAAATTGTCTGAAAATTAAGAATTTTATGTTCATTTTTAGGTGGGGTAAAATGGGGTCGCAAAATCTCAAATATTGGATTGTCAACTAAAAAGGAAAAAAATTACGATTTTGGGGTTTAAAATGTAAATTTTAAACATTTAAACATTTATTTCATTTTAATCTGGGGTCGAGAAGCGGCAAATATTTTTAAAAATCATTACTTTTGCTATTTTGGAAATTAATTACTAAATACTAAAATAAAAATATAAAGAAGAAATTTAAAATAATACATTGTAGAAAGTGAAGCTGCGTTTCTCAAAGCAATCGTCGAGTCATTGAAGAAAGTTTACCAAATTCTCTTCCACTGGAAGCAAGGATCTGAATTTTTCGTGAATGGTGGTCCTATAATAATAGTGACAGTGGTGATAGTGATAATAATAATATTTAATATAGTGAATAGTGGTGAATAATAGTGAAATATAGTGTAAAGCATATTAATATTGAATCATAGTAGCATAATAATAATAATAATAATAATAATAATAATAATATAATAATATAATAATCAATAATAATATTATAATAATAATAATAATAATAATAATAATAATAATAATAATAATAATAATAATAATAATAATAACAAGCATCGCCTGAAATGCGAGTGTTCAGGCTTGCCTAAAGAGCGAGCTACGCTCGAATTAGGACCTTTCCACACTTCGCTCGCTGTGCTCGCGGTACACACACACACACACACACAGATATATATATATATATTTACTATTAATATATATTATATATATAATATATATAATATATATATGTTGTGTGTGTGTGTGTGTGTGTGTGTGTGTGATGTGTGTGTGTGTGTGTGTGTGTGGTGTGGTGGTTGTGTGTGTTGTGTGTGTGTGGGTGTTGTGTGTGTGTGTGCGTATGTGTGTGTGTGTGTGCGCGCGCGCACCCGCAAGATTTGACTTAGGGGCTGGCAATTATTTGATCAGCAGTTTTGCAGTGGTCTTTGACAACTATCAAAACTTTGGATATGATTTGGACATAAAGGTCAATATTTTTTGTTTGAATAATGTTAGCCACTGATTCAACTAAAGCAATATATTTTGCTATTACTGAAGAGGTAAAAATGAAATTGGGTCTTGTTGCCGAACAGTATAATAGAAAACCTGTATTTCTTGTTTGATTGTTGCCTTCCTTGACAATTTTAACCCTTCAACAATTTTTATCATATTTGTATGGAAAATAGCAATACGATGAATCGTCGATGATATTTTTGAGTCCAACGAGTTTCACAAAATTTAAGTAAGTTGGTAATGGATTTTCTTCTTCGGGTGGAGTCTCTGAAAAAGTTTGTCTTTTATTGTGTATTTCGAAATTCCGGAAGAGTGTTTAGGTCATTAATGACCAAATTAAGCCGATGGCTTACACAGTGAATATATAATCTTTTTTCATATTTCCCCCGCAGTTTCTTTTGAACTCCATGTTCTTTCCCTTCCATTGCTGCACTGCATCGTACCCCTGACCAAAGCATAAACTCGGATTCAAATTCCTTCTTTTTTAAAAGACAATTCAATCGTTTTGGCAATGGTTTTTGCCATCCATCCCTTCAAGAACTTAAAACCCCAGAAATTCTTCACGAACAGTCATTTTTTCATGATTGAAAAACCTTAATCCTATAGTACTCATTGCATAACAAATCTGCAATTTAATCGGCCAACATGCAGACACCAAATTTTTTTGCATCCGCGACAATCATGTATTTTTATTATAATTCCATACAAATTAATGTTCATTTTGAATCATCGGAGACGTCCAGACGGCATTCTTCTGTCCTTAAATATGTTCATTCAATTTCACAATACCACTTTCTATTCTAGATATAGAATTATGTTTAATCAGGCCTATATCTCTTAAAGGTAAGTCATGGATTTTGCAGAAAATAATGGTCTTCAAAACTGCTGTAATAATTTTATTTTCTGCAATTGTTTTTTGATATGCGGTCTGCAGCTGAATATCAACAGGTACGCCTTCCGTGATTGATTTAGCTGCTTTGGTAGCCGCCATATACAATCGACATACTGAGAGTTCTAGTGGAGAATACTGTCAGAAAATGCTTGCTATATAAAAGCACACAGCTAGTTGACTTCAAGTCAATATGAAAACGAAAACACATTAAAACTCTTTAGAAAAAATGTTAGTAATTAATTACTGCTTCATTATCTATCACGATTGATGTATCTTTTTCAGTTTTTCTACTAATAAACCCTTAAAAAAGTCGTAGATTTAGATTTAAAGATGTAAAGCACGAGCAACCCATGAGTTTTCAATCCTAACATAAAATTCGTTCAAAAGCAAGGCATTTCCTGTTCTACGAGGGCAACTCATCGCACTGGTGACGGAATAAGAGAGGTCAGTTCCCTCGGACATCTCCCATTGTAGTACCTATAGAAGAAAAAAAGAAGAAGAAAAAAAAGAAGAGATAGTTTACCATCCTAATTTGTAAGAGAAAGATAGTGAAGGAAGTTCAAAAATAACGGAAGGTTTATTAGGTTTTTAGTTTGACTCAACCGTGTCCAAAAGAAACGTGAGAACAATATTTCAAACAACGGCGGATAAGACTTGTATAAGGTAGAAGACCTGTTAAGAAGGGTGCCAATGAGAAGCGAGTAAAATTGAAAATAGCATTCTGTTGTATCAATATCAAGCATCGCAAAAAGCTACTTCTTGCGTAGGAACTTTAATTTTCCAAAAATATTATAGCACTACAATTGGATATACATTACATAAGTAATACTGAAGACAAATCAGTTTTCGACCAGCTCTTTATTAAATAAAATCGCTTTCAAGCGATTTTATACAATTCTCCCAGTTTATTTTTAAATTCTATTATGTGGATGTTAAACTTCTACTCTTGAACCATTCAACTTTGGTCGGTGAACAGTGAAACTTGTGTCTTACAAATTGGCAAATACAGCACATATTTTAACCCATCTTAAAATCCCCTTGGAAAAGGCCGTCATTTACTTATGACAAAATCATACACCCTAAATATATCATTATCTGATAGTCTAGCCTTCCATTTAAAATAAGATAGTTACACTTTAAATTTCATGAAAGTAGTCTTCCTCTCATTTTGGAATCTGCATTAATTCAATACCATTCTGTCTTTGCACATTTCAAATGTTTCTCCTTCCCTTTGTTTTTCGTCGTCATATATGCATCCAGACTGCTCAGTCTTTTTATAATAAGATTAATAGAAAATAATTCATAAAGTAAATATCCAGAATATGATGTAAATCGAAAGGAAAATTTTTCCCCTACCATACCCTTAGGCAAGTTGGCGTAGCCCAAATTATTAGCGTGCAATGACCAGGACACACTCCACTCTTCATCATCAGTCTAACACTTTCTCCCACCTCTTAATCTCCATCAGCACTTCAGTAAGAAATTTGATACTACTATCTCTACCACTTCTAACTGCCCTTGTTCTTTGTCAATTTCAACCAAAATACAGCTATATCTTCTACAACACTTGCAATAATTAATTCTTTAACTTTTTATTTTTATTATAGGAATATTACTTTTCTCCTCTAATCTTCGAAACTTTCCTTCCTAAACGCTTCTATCACACAACTTCATATCCACTCAATCAGCAAACTCGCCTCATCTCGATCACCTAAGTAATTTCAACTATACTGCGGATCTTACTATTCCTCAATCATTCTTCACTATTACCCTTTCCAAAAAACATTCTTTTACACCCATAAACCCACACACATTCACTATCACTCTTCATTACTTGATTGTCCTCATCAGTCAGGAATAGTCATTCTTTTAAATTTAGAAAAAAAAATTGGCTAAATATATAAAGAAAAACTTTAAAAAGATTCATTTTATCTTTTATTATATAAAAAATACAAATAAAATAAATAAACGATAGTAATAGTAAATATTAATACAGCCAGGGGGGCCAAACAAAGGCAAGGGTAATCTTTGCAGGTAATTAAATTAAAAAAAAAAAAAAAATAAAAATAATAATAATAATAATAATAATAATATAATAATAATAATAATTTCATAAATTTAATTTTTAATAATTTTTATAAATAATATAATTTTATAAATGCCTCCAGTTGCCGCCTCTCAAACGAGAGGACGCTGGTTCAATCTTCGGCAGTTGGAGGTTGGAGTTTAATCTACCTGGGGGCAAGAATAAAAACTCTACTGTGAACATGTTGGTGGCGCTGGTTTGGGATAGCCGGCCTTTAAGTTCAATTTCCTGTGGTCCCTCCGTGTTACCTCTCTTTATAGGGGATAAAGCACGTTTAAAAAATTAAAAATATATATATTATATATATATTTATATTTATATATTTATTATTTATACATAATAAACCGTATATTTATATTTTCATCTATTTTAATATTTATATATTTATATTAGTTATATATATATATATTTTCTTACTCTTCCTTCTTTATTTCCCAAGAATGGAGTAAGGTGCGTGACGAGCATCGGAAAAAAAAGCAGTAGAAGAGCATGACATAAGACGAAAAGAAAGCCCACGCCTAACCACCTCCCTCGAAAGGAAAGCCCATTAATTAGTGAAAACTCATCGAAGTCAGAAAATCACTAAAAGCTCAATGGGACAAAGCGATGACCCTCACTATTGTAGTCGTCATGTAAGGGGTTCATCCTTGGCCCGGTGGGCCACAACCCAATCCCCCTTCACAATCCCGCCATTCATCTGTTGCTACACTTTTCTTCTCGCCTCTACAAACTCACATTTCTCTCCTTCAGACATTCGTTTCCTGACTCAATCCACTTTTCTTCGGTCTCCCAGCCGGTCGGTTCCCAACACAACTCGCCACTATACATCCGCTTAACCAGCCCACTATCATCCATCCTTTCCAATTATGACCCAAACTCATCTAACATACTTTCATTTATTCTCCTATTTACCCCTTTCTTCACACACACATCCCTCTAATAAGTTCATTCCTCATTTTATCAATTCTTCTCACTAGCACAGTATCCCCTAAGATTGTCATACTGAACACATTGAACTTCAGATTATACTTTCTTTTTTCCAAGACCATAAGTCTCACTAACGTACAATAACACAACGGTAACAATCACCTCATATAAGACCTAGCACACTCAAGCCTTAGTCCTTTACATTCACGCAACGATTAATTGCCACCGAACACCTTCCTGTCTATCACACTTTTCCTACTACACTCTGCATCGTCCGTTCTTTTCTCATCCATATACCCTAAATATTTAACTCAGACACTTGTTCAGCTGCTCACCATCTAACATAACTTCACTGAGGAGTGTCCTCACTACAACCCATAACGACTTACTCTTATCCACGTTTTACTTTCAAGCCCTCCTTTTAACACACCCTGCCAAAATCTCTCTACCAATCTCTCAAACACTTTTCAGATTCGCCAAACAAACCAAATCATCCCATATAATAGGTAGAGGCAACCCTCCATATCTCCATTCTCCCCACCATTCTAACACAACATTTTCGCTGCCAATCCCCACCATCGATTCTTTCATAACCCATCCATAAAACAAATTGAATAACAAGGAGACATAACACTAACCTTTACTTCAGGCCATTACATCCCTAAACTAATCACACATTGAACACATTTATTCTTTACACACGCTTCACTATTCGTCATACATACTTTTCGATTCCATTCAGAAGCTACACACACCATATATCACTAACACTGGCCATAGAGCTTGAAAAAAAATAAAAATAGAATAATATATATATATATATTATATATATATATATATATTATATATATATTATATATATATATATATATATATATATATAATATATATAATATATATACTATATATATATATATATATATATATATAATCAAAATAAGTAATTAATTATTTGAATGTATATAAATTCATAATAAATACTAATTAATAATAATAATTTTTTTTTTTTTTGTTTGGTTGTACAGGGATTTCCACACCAAACAACAAAGCGGCTAGACCGTGCTAGCAAACTAACGACCGGGAAAATCTAAACCGAAACGAAAGAGGAACAAGCCTGAGATGGTTAGATCTTATACAAGATGTTCAGTCCAAGAGGAAGGTAAAAATCACGATCACTGAAAATGAGATGATTCTGATATGATGTGCTGAAGGAAAGAACTTGCTTCGAAGGGTCGAGATGGCAACGCAATCCACAAAGAGATGAACGACAGTGAGAGGACAACTGGAGGAGCAAAATTTGCAGGTCGGGGGAACCCGCCGCGACATAAGAAATCCATAGGTGAGATTTGTATGACCAAGACGCAATCGAGCCAGGACCACCTCCAGGAGGCGACTCTTCCTACAAGATGAAGACCACCGGCTAAGGACGGGTTTGACATTCCGAAGTTTTGGCGCCACGAGCATCCTCCGCCCAACATGACTGCCAGCCAGAGAGGAAGCCCCGACGCAAAGAGATTTAGAAATCTGTAGCAGGGAAATGGCCCAGGCGCACAGCAGGAGGAAGGTAACGGGCACTCGACACCCTGCGTGCAGCCGCCTGTTTGGCTTCCCCATCGGCCAGTTCGTTGCCAGAAACACCCACATGGGAGGGAACCCAACAGAACTCAATGTTGTGGTGCTGCGCTGGTAACAAGCAGAGGGACTGTTGAATGGCACAGACCAACGGGTTGACCGGTCAAGCAACGACTGGAGAGCCCTCCGAGAATCCGAAAAGATGGTATAATTACCCCCACGGGCGAAGGTACTGATCCTGTTCACCGCCATGGACATTGCTATTAGTTCAGCTGAAAAAACAGACAAATAGGGTGGAAGGGTATCGGATACAGTCGTGCACTGTACCGCATCACCCGTCATCTTATCGGACTCTTCCGCATCGCACCTTTTTTCCAATCCACACCGCACCAGGGGCAAACTATTACGTGGCCCGTACCGCACCGATATATATATATATATATATATATATATATATATATATATATATATATATATATATATATATATATATATATATATATATTATATATATATATATATATTATATATATTATTTATATATATATTTATTCGTTTATATATCATTTTTAGGAAGAATGGAAACCACAATTTCCGAAAGCGAAGATGGGAGCTGCACAGTTATGTTGGATGATAACACTGAAATAAATTCACCTAATCAAAGAACAGGATTTGAGAAAGAAAGCGAAGATGGGAGCTGCACAGCTATGTTGGATGATAACACTGAAATAAATTCACCTAATCAAAGAACAGGATTTGAGAAAGAAAGCGAAGATGGGAGCTGCACAGCTATGTTGGATGATAACACTGAAATAAATTCACCTAATCAAAGAACAGGATTTGAGAAAGAACAGTCCCCTCTGCAAGGTTTGTCAGAGTGCTGGCTCACAGACACTTTTGGTGTAGTTTTTTTTTATTAAAATTTTATTTAATATATATAATGAATAATAATAATAGGGTTGGCTGGCTTAGCAACGGGTTTTTAAGCAGCGCACCTGGAAGTCGTGCACTGTACCGCATCACCCTCATAAGTCCTCATTCTTCCTTCTTGCAAACTGCCCCTCCCAGTCATTTGAACAGAGTCGATGAGCTTTTGGATGGAGGAAACCAAAGGATTCCTTGTTGACCGATCGAGATGAGCCAAGAGAGCGCCTCTAGAGTCTGAGAAGATTGTATAACGACGTCCGGGTGGTAGGTTGCTAATTCTGCCAACAGCCAAAACCAGTGTTATCAGTTCAGCCGAAAAGATGGACGTATAGGTAGGCAGGGTGTGGGAAATGGCTAAATCGGGGAAGACAGCCGACGCTCCCACTCCGCCTACCGCTTTGGAGCCATCAGTGTAGACAGGTGTCGAGTCATTGTAGATTTCTGTATGAGACAGAAAGGAACCCCTCAACGTCGCCGGATGTGTCTCAGCCTTGTTGAAGGACTGGATCCCGAAACAGACAGAGGGGGGAGAAATCCATTTCACATGAGCGTCATCGAAATTGTAGCGCAAAACCGAATGAAAAGGAAGACCAAGGAAATCAAAAATAGGAGTCACAACCCCAGCGAACGGCCAATTTGCAGGAAGGCGGAGGAATCTCTCTCTATTAAGGGTGACAAGGCTGAAGAAGCTGGGACCTGAATACGTAGGAATAAAGAGCACATAAGCTGCTCTCTTCGCAGGGACAAGGCATTATCCCAGTCTCCACCTCCAGACTCTCCTTAGGAGATGATCGAAACGCTCCCATTGCAATGCGCAGACAATCGTTTTGAATAGGGTCAAGGAGGCGAAGATATGATTGGAAGGTCTGCCCATAGATGGCACAGCCATAATAAAATTTAGCCCTCACGAGCATGATGTAGAGGCGCAGCAGTGACTTTCTGTCCGCACCCAAAGACTTAGAGGTGAGGTGCCGTAAGAGGTCAAGAGATCGGCGGCAACCAGTTTTAAGATGATGTATATGAGGAAGGTATGAAAGGCGATCATCAAGCAACAAACCCAAGAACCTCACCGTCGGTACCACCTGGATGGGGGAACCATACAGGTGCAGTAAAGGGGACGGAATTCGTTCACCGCGACGGGGGTTTCTTCGGAAAAGCATCCTTTCGTTTTGAAAGTGAACTTGAAACCACGCGCACTGCACCAGGACGTGGCACTGTCGATGGCCAGTTGAAGCTGACGCTCCAAGCAAGGGAGTTTAGCCTCAGTGACATACATAGCAAGATCATCCACATAGAGAGAACAACGGACAGAGTCGGGGATGGTATCGACCACACCGTTGAAGCCTATTGCGAAAAGCAACACACTCAACACACTGCCTTGCGGAACCCCTTCTTCCATGACAAAATGCCTGGAAAGAGTGGTGCCACACCAGACCTGAAATGAACGATCAGACATCAGGGTTTGAAGGAAGAGGGGAAGTTGTCCCCGGGCCAGGGAGTGAAGGTTTCGCAAAACCCCCACCCTCCATGTGTAGTCGTATGCCTTTTCCATATCAAAGAAAACGGCCAGGGTCAATTTATGCGAAGCAAGAGACTCACGTACATCATGGTCCAAACGAAGGAGAGGATCCTGAGTAGAGCGATGATGCCGAAAACCAAATTGATCGTCAGAAAATGCGTGTAGCTGCTCCAATGTAGGTAGGAACGAGACGGGAAGCCACCATTCTTTCCATCAACTTGCATGTGTTGCAAGTTAAGGAGATGGGTCGATGGTTGTCAGCAGCACCCCCATCAACGCCGGTAGAAATCGTTGAAACAGATTGCAACAAAGAACATGGATGGGCGGTGGGACCGAGAGTGTCCGGAGACCCAGCAATAGGACGATGCGCGGCAATGGAAATCCCGGAGGAATCCCGCAGCACAGGACCAATAGCCGTAGCAGGAGATGAACCTGAACAAGAGTCTGGGAGAGAGGTCCGTCCGTCCCAACTCCATCAGCACCCACCCTCCGCTGACAGCCCCGCGGCGCAGAGCCACTCTCCACCCCCGGACGGCCCCGGCGACGGAACGGTTTCCCCATAACCACAGCCGAGGTCTCGCAGGAAGAAATCGTAACGTCAACACGGCGGCGATCAGAGGAAGGAGAGTCATCGGAAGAGACCATAGTGGCCTCCGAATAGGTTTCAGACTCACTAGAGTACAACTGAACAGAGTCAGTCGTGGGCTGAGTGCGGATAGGCAGCGTAGGAGGTGTATGAGAAGAAGCACTATTCTTCTTACGTTCACAAGGAGGTGGGCAGAGCGACGAGCACGTTTAGGCTCGAGCGAGAGAGGGACCTTACTTTGAACGGCATCAGGTTTCTTCAAGAAGTCCGCAACACGATATTGAAAAGAATACGGTCTGGGGAAAGACCCACCGACAGATGGGCGAACAGGATCAAGAGACGGAACGCCGTGATACTTTCCCGGGGAAAGAGAAGCTGGACGCTTCCGAGAGATGGTGTAATGAGGGTCAGAGGTCACGCATGGATGTTGGTCGACGACCATTGAAGAGATACTCTCCAGAGGCGGAGCGTGAATCTCCGCAACGTGAACCGCATGTGACAAAGAACTGGTTTTCGGCGAAGAAAGTCGAGTGGACGTACGGATCATCGTAGGAGAGTCGGGAGGACAGTTAGCCCGAGCAACCGGAATCTCAATTCCAGAAGGTGCCTCAGAAACCGGAACACCAGTTGGAAGGAAAGAATGGGATACTCAAGAAGAGTTCAAACTAGGCACATGTGGGTGGGGAGCACCGCTAGAGGGAACCGTAGATGGAACAGTCGTAGCCTTAGCAAAAGAAAGAGGAAGATGGGATAACTTCTCCCTCGCTCGGCGAGTGGCCTCACGGCGATCCAGCTTAAGAAGAGCGCATTGTTCCAAGATTTTTTTCTCCAAGATGAAGAATGGGCAGTGGATGGAAGAAGCCAGATGAGGACCCTTGCAATTTGGACAAGGAGGAGGATTGTCGCAGGCGGAGTGGAGAAAACTCCCACAACGAGGACAGATGGTCTGAGAAGATCGACAATAATTCAGGGGGTGTCCAAATTTGTGGCACTTAGAACACCTCCTCGGGAAGGGGACGTAAGTTCTAACAGAGTGTATGGTAAAACCAAGTTTTACCTTTGTTGGAGGGAAAGGCACTGAGAACGTAAGTAAAATACGAGGATTAGGCACAGAGGGATTCTCCTTGTGAGGAAACCTGTAGACATTGGTAACTGGCACATGTCGTTTTTGGAAATGGGCCAATATATCGTCCGTAGTGTCCGAACGAAACTCTGGAGCGTATATTGTACCTTTGGAGGTGTTGCGGACATCGTCCGGTTTGGAAATAATCGGGACCTCCCCCAGAGATGATAGAGAAGCCAAAATTTGACTCTGTGTTCTGGAGGCGGCACGAACCAAGATGGAACCGTTTCTCATCGGCGTCGCCTGCACCTCAGTCGATTGGAGAACGGTCTCCAACGCGTCACAGAGGAAAAGGTGGCTTACCGCAGTCAATGGACGTGACGTAGTGGAATGGAGATAAAAATAAAGGGGATAGGAATTTAGACCGGGGACACCCAGAGGGGGATCCGAGAGCACGATCGTGGTAGCGGTTTTCCCATGCGGAATTCTAGGTGCGAGACCCAGCTGATGCGGGGTCACCTGGGTAGGCTGGGTAGACAAACGAATCGAGTTGGGCGTTGAGGCCATAACAGCCTCCGCTGGTCGAGAAGGGGTAGTCCCAGAAACGGAAACGTTGCCGGGACTAAAGGGTCGGGGAGAGAAGAACTCAACCCAACCATATCGTCAACAAGGGCGTCAAAGCCCCTGTTGGATACTGGACTGGGAGCAGCCAGGAAGAGGCCGGGATGGGAGCCCGGCGGATGGTAAGACTCTTCTTTCTTTTTATTTTTACCCATAAAGACACCAAAAAAAACATCAACACCGCAATAGATGAACACAAATACAATAACACAAATGATGAATATAAAAAAACAAAATAAAACCTGGGAGCGCAACCGCTGAAGCCGTGCCCACCACACACCAAGAGCATAATACCTCCCTCCCAGAAACCCCCCCCCCATAGGGCGGTTCATGGGTGTGGCCTCAGCAAAGCCTCCCGGAACTCAGCGTCCAGTCCCAAAGGTGAAAAATGCTAGCCGTGCACCACACGGATAAGACGCGAAGCCCAAGATTATACACCCAAGTACAGGACAGCCTCCTCAGAGGTTAAGCCAAGGTTCAGGTCCCAGACAATAGGCGGCCCGGAGAAAGACGAGAACAACCGGTTTTTGAACTGTACCCTCACCCACGGAGGAAGGAGGGCAAGATGGACACAAGACAGGAACAGAGACAACGGCACAACATCCACCAGGATACAGGAGGAAATTGAGAAGACTCCCAAAAGAAAGACCAGGACTACGTAGGGTAGTACGTACAGATCATGGAGGATAAGGGAAACAAACGGGGAAAGGGATGGGGAAAATGAACGGTATAAACAAAGTAAAAGATAAGGAAAATAAAAAAAAATAATAACAAAAAGAAAAAGAAAAACAATAAGGGAGAGGAGGAAACAAGAACAAAATATAACAAAAAGTAAAAGAATGAACGTGGCTCTTCGCAGACAATAAGTGTCTGTCCCCCCTCTCGACGACAACGAGGCCACCTTCGTGAGGGGGATAATAATAATAATAATAATAATAATAATAATAATAATAATAATAATAATAATAATAATAATAATAATAATAATAATAATAATTTTTTGATAATAATTGTATCCCATTGTTTGATAGGTTACCAAAGTTGTGACGGGGAGCATCACATTTCGGAAAAGATTTACTAAAACTATATATATATATATATATATATATATATATATATATATATATATATATATATATATATATATATATATATATATATATATATATATATATTCTCTTTATCTTCCTTCTATTTTCCCAAGAATGGGAGTAAGGTGCGTGAGGAGCATCGGAAAAGAAAAGCAGTAAAAGAACATGATATAAGTCGAAAAGAAATCCCAGCCTTACCGCCCCCTCAGTACCATTAATTAGTGAGAACTCGTCGCAGTCAGAAAATCCACCCTAAAGCTTCATGGGACAGCGATGGACCCTCACTATGGTAGATCGTCAATATAAGGGTTCATCCCTTGGCCCAGGTGGGCCACAACCATACCCCCTCACAATCCCCCGCCATTCACTCCTGTTATACACCTTTCTTCTCGCCACTACGAAACTCACATTTCTCTCCTTCAAACATTCTTTTACTGACTCAATCCACTTTTCCTTCGGTCTCCCAGTAGGTCGGTTCCCAACACACTCGCCACTATACATCCGCTTAACAAACCGACTATCATTCATCCTTTCCATATGACCAAACCATCTCAACATACTTTCATTTATTCTCTCATTTACCCCTTTCTTCACACCACACAACTCTCTAATAAGTTCATTCCTCA
Organism: Trachelipus rathkii; assembly: GCA_015478945.1. NCBI lineage: Eukaryota > Metazoa > Arthropoda > Malacostraca > Isopoda > Trachelipodidae > Trachelipus > Trachelipus rathkii. Next base: position 43,895 of record JABUQX010029094.1, read on the forward strand.
TTTTATCAATTCTCCTCACACCAAGCACACCCCTAAGATTGTAAATCTGAACACATTGAACTTTAGATCTATACTTCTTATTCCAGACCATAGTCTCACTACTATAGAATAACACAGGTAACAACATACCCTCATGTAAGACCCTAGCACACTCAAGACTTAGTTCCTTTATATTTACCAAAGATTTAATTGCACCAGCCACCTTCCTGCCATTCACAACTTTCCTACTACACTCTGCATCATCCGTTCCCTTCTCATCCAACATATACCCTAAATATTTAAACTCAGACACTTGTTTCAGCAGCTCACCATCTAACATAACTTCACACTGAGGAGTGTCCTCACTCACAACCATAACCTTACTCTTATCTACGTTTACTTTCAAACCCCTCCTTTTACACACCCTGCCAAATCTCTCTACCAATCCTCTCAAACTCTCTTCAGATTCGCCACACAGAACCAAATAATCCGCATACAATAGGTAGGGCACCCTCCACTCATCTCCATTCTCCACCATTCTAACACCATTTCCTGCCATCCCCACCTCGAATTCTTTCATAACCCCATCCATCACAACCCTGTCTCACTCCGCTATTAATCCTAAACCAATCACCATTGACACCATTTATTCTTACACACGCTTCACTATCGTCATACATACTTTTGATTCCATTCAGAAGCCACCACCAACACCATATATCACTAACACCTGCCATAAAGCTTCCCTATTAACTCTATCATAAGCCTGTTGCAAATCTATAAAATCTAAATACAATTTATATATATATATATATATATATATATATATATATATATATATATATATATATATATATATATATATATATATATATATATATATATATATATATATATATATTCCTCTTTTCTTTAATAAGGAAAAAATCTCATTCCAACTTTTTTCAGGTAGTTTCAGTGCTTCGATTATTTCTTTTTCCCCTTTGTGTTTTAAAAGCATGTGTCTATGGAGTTTGGATTGTGGAATAGTGCAAAATGGGCACGGTCTGAGCCTGCCCAAACAACATAGGGAAGTATTTTTTTAAACATATGGGCACTGAGAATATGAACAGTTCAAGATATGCATCCCCATTATCGATCTAGAGCAAATAACTATTGTTGGGAAACATTTATATAGTTTAGAGAAATGTAAAAAGAATATATATATATATATATATATATATATATATATATATATATATATATATATATATATATATATATATATATATATATATATATATATATATATATATATATATATATATATATATATATATATATATAAAGAGGAATTGAAACCGCTAATGAAGAGAGTTTGAAATCATCTGGCAAGTTAATGTATTTAGAAAAAAAAGAGTAGAAGAGGTGGCCCATTTGTTAAATGTAAAGGGTGCAAAGGATATTATTCAAAATATATATTTAATAGGCATTTCCTTAAATGTAAATCATTTACTTCACAAATACCTGCTGTTAAATGCATTCCTGTTACTAATAGATGATTCGGAATTTAACATTAAAATAGTATCTAAATTTAGAAATGACGAAGTAGGTCGTTTTATAAAAGATGATGAAATGTTACTTAAATTTGGAATGCACTTATTCCAAAAAGTAATAAACAACAAGGAAAAGGCACCAGTTTTAAAGAAAAATGTTGTCACATCTAAGGAGAATCTGTATATCGTTAAGAAGAATTTTGGAATCTAATCTAATGAATAAAAATTGTTTAAGTTTGGATTTATTCAGAAAAGAATATTTTGACTGGGTAATGCAAGCTATTGATAATATGGCTGACTCGGAATTATCAAATAAGCTTCAAACAGGGTTTAAATTAAAAACATACGCCAAATATCTAAAAATTCTTTTCAATGCCGAAGCAAATGTAGATTACTCAAGTGATGTGAATAATTTTTTAGCCACGTTACAGTTACAGTGGGAGCTACATTTTGGTTTAGCACAAACCTATGTTAATAACAGACCTTCAGAACTTACTAAGCCAGAAAGATTGCCCACCAAAGAAGAAGTCGAGAAAGTGAATAAGTTTTCAAAGGAAACTTTGAAAAATCTAGACGCTACGGAAACTACAAAGTGAACAACTACAGAATTTGTGTTAGCTAGAAGAGCGGTTGTGTGTAGATTGACCATTAAAAATGGTCGTAGAGGAAGTGAATTAGCGAGGCTAAAATTGGAACGGTGCGGTAAATGATAGATAGTTTAGTAAAGACTTGTTAAGAAGTGTTAAAAAGGAACATCGTTTCCTTTTTGATTTTTTTAAACTGACATCTGTCCCAGGAAAGGGAAATGGTCGTGTTGAGGCATTGGACATCTACGGCCTATGCTAATTTAGAAATGCTGATGTTTGCTGGATTCCTTGGGTTCTTTTCATTTTTTAATCCAGAAAGTTTAGGTTCTGAAAAATAAAAAAATAAATTATAAAGTAGCATATAAAATGAATTATAAAGTAGCATACCCAGTACACAATAGCTGTTATAATTTTTTTGCTGGCTCTGGCTCTATCATTTTAAAATATGCAGTTAAGGCTTCGGCTCCAAACCCCTTAATTTTAACTACTTTTCGTCCTGCTACGGCGCCAACCTCCAAAATAATTTAGGCTTGGGATTCGCAGTCCTACATGTAACAATATTTTTGTGTTGAGTTAAGGTGATGGCGGTGGGTGAGGAGAGTCCACAGTGCGAAGTTATGCTGGATGGTGAGCAATTTAAATGAGTAATTGAGTTTAAATATTTAGCCCATATATTGGATGAAAAGGGAACAGATGATGCAGAATGCAGTAGGGAAGTTATGAGTGGTAGGAAGGTAGCTGATGCAATTAAATCTTTGGTGAATGCAAGGGGATTAGGACTAAGAATTGAGTGAGCTAGGGTTCTGCATGATGGTATGTTATTGCCGGTGTTAATGTATAGTAGTGAAACTATGGTGTGGAATAAAAGATATAGAGCTAAGGTGCAGTCTATTCAGATGAATAAACTTAGGGGCGTGTTAGGTGTGAGAAGAGTTGGTAAAATGAGGAATGAATGTTTTAGGGAGTTTGTTGGGTGAAAAAGGCGTAAATGAGAGAATAAACGAGAATGCATTAAGATGGTTTTGTCAAATGGAAAGAATGGATGATAGTTGGTTGGTTAAGAAGATTTATAATGGTGTGTGTGTGTGATGGAAATCGACCGGCTGGGAGACCGAAGAAAAAGTGTATTGAATCAGTAAATGAATGTCTGAAGGAAAATAATGAGAGTTTGGCAGAGCCGAGAATAAAGCTGCACAATAAGATTGAATGGCGGGCTTTTGTAAGGGTGTATGAATCTCACATTTACGAGTTAGCATAATGAGACTCCGTCGCAGTCTCATGGAAAGAAGGATATTTGGAAGAAAACTAGACATAAGTAAACAAAGAGAAGGAGAAAACCCAAAGGAGAGGAGCTTGGAGAGCAATGACGAGTGCCATGCCCGGTCAAATGCTTTGGATTTTTTAAAGCGCCACCATGCAAGTCTCCCCGTAATTCCTAGTGGCTGAAAACCATAAATCAGCAGAATAGGAATTGATAATTATTTTATGTCTGTAGTTTAGAAAGTATATGTACCACCGTAGCGGGTATAAGATTCTTTAAATTCTGATAATAATACTAATCTATATATTATTACTGTTTTCAGAATAAAAGTAATAGTAATATTTATTTAAAGTAAATTAAGAGTTGCAGGCTCTCAGTTTAACGCCTTAATTATTTGTTTAATGAAATAATAATAATAAGTATTAAGATCATCAGTAGAAGGATAATCTCTAGAATATAAAAGAAGAAGAGAAGACCTTGGAAGAGAAAAGTAGAAAAGATACATTGAAAGATTAACAATAGAACAAGAAAATATAGGCTGCGCAACCAGAAGATTTATTAAAATATCATTCTACAAGAAGTACTATATGAAATATAAAATTTATATCATCCGGAGAATTAGGAAATCATTCATCTTCATCTTCATTCTCATATAAGTAAGATCAAACCACTAAAAAAAGAGAAGAGATTTCATCTGATATCACCTTTAGGTAAGTTACAACCAATTAATCAGGAAAGTATATCGCCAGTAGACCTTGAGCGCCGAAAGCCGTACTAGCGATCGGATAGAAGTGAATGAGATTCCAGATAATCCAAGAAATGAGAGTTGAGAAGGGTAGAACTACAAGTGAGAGCTATAGGGCAATAGTTTGAAAGATCAGAATGACTTCTTTTTATTCGAAATAGGTTGGACATATGCGTGCTTCCAGCACTGAGGGAAAGTGTTAGCATTGAGATATAGAGAATATAGTTGAACGAGGGGCGGAGTCAGCACACTCCCTCAAAACTCGGGGAAGAACGCCATCCGGGCACACACCTTCCTAACGTTCATAGATTTCATAGATTTCCGGAGCCCATGCACCTAATCAAATGTAATCACAGGCAAAGGCATAGGACACCTGAGAAGAGGAGGAGGAAGAGGAATGCCAGAATCATCCAGGGTTGAGTTAGAGGAAAATAGGAGGCCGAAGAGATTGATTTTTCAGTCGGAGAATTAACAACAGTACCATCAGATCGAATAAGATTAAAGACAGATTTACAGAAGTTGTTAGAGATGTTTTTGGCATGAGGGCAGAAAGATTTGTGTAGGAGAGAGATATATATATATATATATATATATATATATATATATATATATATATATATATATATATATATATATATATATATATATATATATATATATATATATATATATATATATATATAATATATATATATATATATATATATATATATATATATATATATATATATATTATATATATATATATTATATATATATAAGATATATATATTTATATATATAATATATAATATATATAATATTATTTTGAGTCAGTTGTTACAGGACCCAACCACGGTCTCACAGAGAAGCGGCCCATACTGGACTGAAAAGGCAGCACCATGGTAGCCCCTTCATATATATGCTTCAAGTGTCAAAAGATTTGGATGAGGAAATGAATTTTCAGTCAGTCAAAAATAAATTTTAAAAAATAAATAAAATTATACCTTTGTATTATAAATAGTCCTAAGATTACATAAAATCAAATGTTATAAAGAATATTCACTTCTTGAAGATACAAGAAAATAGGGTTACTGCTAAAATAGGAAGATTCGGACAAGATATGGGATAATCTTTCAGAAGGTGTTATGGACCGTAAAGTAGGAAAATGACGACGGCTAATAGGGTCCAGCTGAGGACAATCAGTGAATAAATGGCGAACAGATTGAGGGGTGTGGCCAAAGGCAAATTTGCAAATGGAGGGGTTTTCGTGACATTTTTCATAGTGACTGTGAGTGATATTGGTGTGGCTAATATGGAGGCGTGCAAGTATCACCTCATGTAAGCGCTTTCGTCGGTGGGAGGAAGACCACTCACCGATGATCGGCTTTATATTTCTAAGTTTCGCTCCCCGCTGATCATTCGTCCAGCGCACTTGCCAATAAGATCGAAAACCTTTTCGGAGAGCAGGATAGTAATCGGTTGATGGGAGGTAGCCTTGTCGAATGGCGTCCGGGAGATGCCTCTCTGTCAGCGATTTCATTGCTAGTTACCCCTACATGAGAGGGGGTCCAACATAAAATAATTTGTTTCTTACGGGAATGGAGCAGCCGAAGAAATTGTTGTACAGCGGATACCATTGTTTTTTTTAGAATAAGGGGTTTTAAGCGCTTGTAGCGCGCTGAGCGAATCTGAATAAATGACATAAGAGTGATCTTGGTTAAGGATTAGAATTAGAGAAAGGGCAATCATTATAGCCATTAATTCTGCCGTAAAAATTGAAGCATGAGGGGGGAGGGTAAGGGAGAGGTTACGGTCAGGAAAGACCGCAAATGCGCCCACACTATTCCCTTGTTTAAGAGCCGTCAGTAAACACTGGAGTAAACTCATCATGGACTGCGGAATGAGACAGGAATGATGCTTTTAACAGGGAAGGCCGGATGGCTAGATTTGGAAAGAGAGGTCAGAGCCAAGCAAATGATGGGAGCGGGGAATAGCCAAGGTGTATGCCCTTCGTCGTAAGAGAAAGGCAGCACCTTTTGCAAAGGGATGTTCAGGAAATTTAGGATGTTATGAACCGTGCTTGCAAATGGCCAGTAATTGGGATTCTGAGGTATCTTCTGCAGAATCTGTGTCAGAGCAGACGGTATTCGGGTTTGGAAACGAAGATAGCTTGTACACATTATGTATTCTCTTCGAAGATAGAGTGGCATCATATTGGCTTCAACTTCAAGGCTCATCCGGCATGACGATCGGAAGGCTCCAGTGGAGATTCGGATCGCCTCATTTTGGATGGGATCTAATAGTGTAGTAGTGTTGTGGAGGTCTGGCCGTACACTGCACAGCTATAGTCCAGTTTCGATCGGATTAGGGCGATGTAGAGGCGTAAAAGGAACTTGCGAGCAGCGCACCAAGATTATGAGGCGAGATGACGTAATAGGTCAAGCGCACGATGACAAGTTGTTTTCAGGTGTTTAATATGTGGTGCATATGTTAAGTGGTCATCTAGAATGAGTCCTAGAAATTTGACCTGTGAAGTAACAGGAATAGGCGAACCGTATAAGGTTAGGTTCGCTGGAAGAAGGTGGCAAGTTCTTCGATTCTCTTTTTTCTTAAAAAGCACTGCTGAGGTTTTGGTGGGAGAAAAATGAAAGCCATGGGAGTTACCCCATTGTGAAATATTTTCAATAGCTAGTTGAAGTTGCCGTTTGAGAAAAGGCAGCCTGGCACCGGCTATGTATAATGCAGAGGCATCAACATAGAGAGAAAAATTTACAGTCGCTGGGATAGAAATAACGATATCATTAAATCCGAGAGCAAATAGTAGTACACTTAAAATTCTACCCTGCGGAACGCCTTCATTCAGAGTAAAGTGGCGTGACAGAATAGAAGAGCACAGAACCTGGATAGATCAGCTTGACAGAAGGCATTCGATGAAAAGAGGGAGTTGTCCGCGGAAACCAAGCGAATGTATATTTAAGCGAGCAATCCCAGGTTCTTCCAAGGTTGTGTCGTAAGCTTTTTCAAGGTCAAAAAAGGACACCAAAAACCATCCCACAAGTTGAGAAGGCTTCCCGCGATGTCATGGTCTAGTTTTACCAAGGGGACCGCAGTTGAGACGATTTTGCGGAAACCAATTGGATAGTTTGAGAAAACTTGAGGCCTCTCCAAGAACAGGAGGAGTAAGCGCCAGAACCATTTCTCCATAATTTACAGATTGACAGGTCAGCGAAAATTGGGTCTTTGGTTTTCTGCCAACTTCGGATCTTTTCAGGTTTGGGAATAGGAATTTACAAAAGCTGTAGTCCAACAGATGGAAAAGAAGATTCGATCAAGATTCTGTTATATAGATCCAGCAAAAATGCTGATGCCGAGGATGGATATAATGACGGGGCATGATGTACGAAATCATGTCTGGCCAAGGGCACCATCTGTTCTAGTCGCCAATCAGTTTGATTTACTCTTCGCAAGTGTGAAAAGCACGGTGTAGGTATGATCTTCCCCTCTCGCTGTTGAAAAGTCTGGCAGTGCTGTATCAGTTCTCTCTTTTTGAAAATCTTCAGTGTAGCGGAAAGAACTCGAGTGGCTGGCAAAGCTTTTACCTAACGCATCCATACAGCAGCAGGAGCGGAGATCGCAGTTATATCAGGCCATAACGAGGACTGTGGGTGAGGAGTTTGTTGAGCGCACGCAGATATTTTGTGTATTTTCCCACACTAAAGAGGGCAGTTGCTTGGAGTTAACAGTCGAATATCTAAATTTTCGAAAAAATTGTTGCGCGTTTGGCCTTTAGCGATTAATTCGCCGAGATCTCGCTGCGGCTGCTTTAAAAATAATCATGTTTGGGGTAGTATTGGTCCTTTTGTATTGCCTGCAGAGTTTCTTCTCTCGTTGCTCTGCCACATCTGGACCACCAAGGGGGGCGACTGCCCTGCCAGGGCAGAGCCGTGAACGAAAGACCTCGCAGCCGAGATGACGACTTGCTGGAAGAAGCGAAAGGCATCATCAACAGTCGGAAATCGGTTCCCAGAGAGCCCACCCACCAACTGCAAGGTAATCAGATTTCGGGTGGGATATATATATATATATATATATATATATATATATATATATATATATATATATATATATATTATATATATATATATATATATATATATATATATATATATTATATAATATATATATATATATATAGATATAATAATATATATTATATATATATATATATATCTTTCTTCTTTCTTTATCTTCCTTTATTTTCCCAAGAATGGAGTAAGTTGCGTGACGAGCATCGAAAAGAAAGCAGGTTGGTTAAGCATAAGCATAAGTCGAAAGAAGCCCAGCCGTTACTCCCCCTCGAGTACCATTAATTAGCGAAACTCATCGCAGTCCAGAAAATCACCCTAAAGGCTTCATGGGACAGCGACTGCGACCCTCCACTTTATGTAGATCGTCAGTGTAAGGCGTTCATCCCTTGGCCCAGGTCGGCCACAACCAACCCCCTCACAACCCCGCCATTCACTCCTGTTATACACCTTCTTCTCGCTTACAAAACTCACCATTTCTCTCCTTCAGACATTTCTTTACCGACTTCAATCCACTTTCTCTTCGTCTCCCAGCCGGTCGTTCAAAACACACTCGCCACTATACATCGCTTAAACAACGACAATCATTCATCCTTATCCACTGACCAAAACCATCTCAAACATACTTTCATTTATTCTCTCATTTACCCCTTTCTCACACCACACAACTCTCTCTAATAAGTTCATTAATCATTTTATTAATTCTTCTCACACCTAGCATGCCCCTAAGATTGTCCATCTGAAACACATTGAAACTTTAGATCTATATCTTATTCCAGACCCTTAGTCTCACTACCATACAATAACACAGGTAACAAACATACCCTCATGTAAGACCTCTAGCGGCACTCAAGACTTAGTCCCTTACATTCACACCAAACGATTTAATTGCACCAGCCACCTTCCTTGCCATCACAACTTTCCTACTACACTCTGCATCATCCGTCCCTCTCATCCAACACATACCCTAAATATTTAAACTTAGACACTTGTTCCAGCTGCTCACATCTAACTTAACTTTACTCTGAGGACTGTCCTCACTCATAACCATACTCTTATCTACGTTTACTTTCAAACCCCTCCTTTTAACACACCCTGCCAAAATCTATTCTCTACATATCCTCTCAAACTCTCTTTCAGATTCGCCACACAGAACCAATCATCCGCATATAATAGTAGGGCACCCTCCACTCATCTCATTCGTCCATCATTCTAACACCAATCCTGCCATCCCCACCTCGAATTCTTTCATAACCCCATCCATATTACAAAATTGAATAAAACCAAGAGACATACACAACCCCTTGTCTCACTCCGCTATTAATCCTAAACCAATCACCATTGACACCATTTATTCTTACACACGCTTCACTATCGTCATACATACTTTTGATTCCATTCACAAGCCTACCACCAACACCATATATTACTAATACCTGCCATAAACCTTCCCAATTAACTCTATCATACGCCGGTTGCAAATCCATAAAACCTAAAAATAATTTTTCTTTCTTCTCCCTCATTTCTCAATCATTTTGTTTTAATGTAAAGATTTGATCCACACATACGCTCTACCACTCCTAAACGCACCTTGTTCTTCACCAATCAGTCTTTAGTCACTCGACGCAACTCTTTCGACCAAATGCCAGCAATACCTTCCCTACAACACTCAATAAAACTTATTCCCCTATAATTTCTACAGTTCCCTTTTTCTCCCTTACCCTATACAAGGGTACTATTACCACTCTCCTCCAATCCCTTGGAAACTATACCCTCCATAAACCGCTTTATTTACATTAACTTCCCAATCCAAATCATAATCACCATTTCTCGCCTCCGCTCTTTGATCATTTCACCAGTAATTTCACGTATACCTGCAGATTTACCATCTTCAACTTTCTCACTCTACCATTACCTCCTTCCTTACTAAAAACCTCATCCCCAAAATACCTATTCCGTCTTTACCATCAAACCCACACACATTCACTAACACCTCATCATTTTACTGTTAATATTGTGCAGTTTTCGAAGTGTTCATTCCACACTCCCCTCACATCCATTTCATCAGTTACCAAAAAACACCATCCCTATTCATTTATTCTAGCAGAATTCCCCTTATTTCTCATTCTTACCTTATCGCGTTGCCCTTTTTTTTTTGCCCAAAAAGGGGAAAAAAAAAAAAGAGGGCTTTTCCCTTATTTTTTCCCCCCTTTTGGTTAATTTTTTGGGGGGGGGGGGTTTTTCCCCTTTCATTTTTTCCAATTACCTCCTTTCCAAAAAAAAAAACCTTTTTTTAGTTCATTTACCTCTTGTTTTTCTCCTTACGTATACAGCCTTTTAGATTATCTTTTGTTCTCCTTATATAATCCAAGCATCTTTCTTTTGACTTCAATCATATTGCTTTTAGTACATTCAACCACGCTTCTTTTTTACCTTTAACCGCTTTCATCACCTCTCATTCCGACATTCGCGGTTAACATTCTTACTTCCTACTTGTAGCTCATCCACACACTTCCTTTGCACTACTAAACAATTGCTTCCTTCATTTCCCCCAGATTTGTTCAATATCAACTTGTTCACATTCACCGATTTACTAGCGAGCGCCTCTTACATACTTATCCTTATTCTCTTGCTCTGCTCACTTAACTTCTCACTTTAATTCTTACCTATTTCCTTTCGTATCACCTTCCTCTCATCAAGCCCCCACTAACTTTAATTTTACATAGAACACATAATGATCGGATAATCCCATTCCCTAAACCCCCTCACTGATTTAACATCCAAACACATACTTCAACATCTCCTTCTTCACCAACACAAAATCAATCATACTTTTCACTTCGCAACCATCTCTACTACACAAACTTAGTATACTTATGGATACTCTTGTGTTTAAAGAAAGTATTAACTTACACACATACCTCTTCTCTTCACAGAAATCAATCACCTTCCTACCATTCTCATTTTCTCCGCGCACCCCAAAACCACCTGTTTTACCATCCCTTTTGATCACCCTATCCACCATTCAGGTCTCCCAAAACTATCAATCTGAAGCTCCTACTCACCCCATCCAGAACATCATTCGTATTATCCCAAAAAATCGTACTCTCTTCTACGTTTCCCTCAGATGAACCATACGTTACAACCACACATACTCTGACTTTCAAACTTAAATTTAACCATCTAGAATTCTAGGACTCACACACACAAAGTCTACCTTAGCTTTGTACCACAGGTCATTATCAAAATTGGGCAACTCCTTCTCCCCTCTCTCATCTCTTCCACAACAGCACGCACACATTTCACACCACACCACTCAATTTCACCTTTTCCTTTCATCTTTGTTTCAGTCACAGCGAGCCAAATCAAATTTGCCCTTTCTAAAATAACAATCCATCACCTCTCTCCTCTTCTCCTCACAATTTATTCCTCTTGACATTCAGTTACCCATACGCATTTCATACAATTTCGTCCGAAAATTTAGAGGTCGTACGCGATCACGACCATCTCCGAGGCATGCGATCAGCATTCCTAGCAAGAGATAGGTGTTAGTGGGCAGCCAACCAAAACACCGCCCCTTAGTCGATTCTACGACACGCAGACATACGATGTGGCAATTCTTTCTCCCCCGCACACACAGGGATATGAGTAGTAGGATGTCTGTAGGTGTTATCTAGAAGTGGGGTGTGTACTTTAATCATGTGAATATGATATGGTTGTTAGTAATATGTTGCCTGGAGGATGAGTGGGTAAAGAATATGAACGCAAAAGAGAAAGACGCACCATTAAAAATGGGAGGTAATTTCATCGCTTCGAGTATGCGTGCTTACTCTTTCCTATATTATATATTATATATATATTATATATATATATAATTATATATATATATATATATATAGAGAATATATATATATAAAATTATATATATATATATATATATATATATATATATATATATATATATATATAGGGAGAGTATAATCGTACTCGCAGCGATGAAATTACCTCCCATTTTAATGGTTCGACTGTCTCTCTCTTTTGCGTTCATATAAACACTCATCCTACAGACATCTTACATACACCACCTTTTATCCACATATCATATTCATATACTTATATCCACACCCCTCTTCTAGACAACATTTTACAGACATACCTATCCCTTATATCCCTATGTGTAGTAGTAATAATAATAATAATAATAATAATAATAATAAAATAATAATAATAATAATAATAATAATAATAATAATAATAATAATAATAATAATAATAATAATAATAATAAATAATAATAATAATAATAAATTAATAATAATAATAATAATAATAATAATAATAATATAATAATAATAATAATTAGGGATGTACCGATACCAGAAAAGAGGTTTATTGGATTTTTTTTAAAAAAAAAAAAAAAAAACTACTTTTAATTTTTTATTTTTTTTTTTTTATATTGCTTTTTCGGAATTTTTTTAACCCAAGACCGATACTTAATTAAATAAATAATACCCAGTAATAAGATAGAACATTTATGTACTGCTAGGCAACTCAGGATTTCATTCCCTGTACAACCAATACTTAGTCATTTATTTCATAATTGGTTGTGCCCAAGTATATTTATTTTATAAATTAAAATAGTATCTTTAAGGAATAATAGATGCAAATATAAATATAATATTAATAACTTTTTTATGTTTGTGTTTATTCAAAAAATATTCTATTTCCATTTTCCAGTAAGTATTAACAAAGCTTAGATACTATCTTTTATGTTTTAACATGATTACAATTTACAAGAAGATTCTTTAACTAGCTATAATATAAAGAATAAAAATAATGAAAGAAGAGACCTCAATTAATCAGCTGAAAAGACAAAATAAAAAAACGCTATTATTCAAACATGACATGATAATAATATACTGCTTAAAGATAAAGATAGATATCATTCAATACTCAAATTCAAATATTCTCAAATTGTGATGCAAAGATATGAAGCTTTCACTAGTATCTGGCAAGAGCTCGTTCCTTTTTGGGGTGTTTACATTCCCACCTACACTAAAAATACGCTCGCTCTCGACTGATGAGGGAGGGGCTGATGGTTATTTGCTTGCAAGCACTGATAATAATGGAAACCTTGGCCCATTTTCATGCCATCACATGAAAGGGTTCTCTTCTGTAGGCAGCATCACCATGTTTTCGTAAAGCCTCATCTTCTCTTTCACAGATTGCAAATTTGAATTATCTTTGCTCCTTGATCACTGTCTCTTCAGTTTTTTCGATGGGGTTCCTTGGTGTGATTCCTTTGAAGGTGAATGATATGCCAATGCAATTTCGCAAAACGTTATCAAAGTCTAACATATCCAAATCCTCTTCATCTTCAGTAGGTTTATTTGCAGAAAATCCACCATCGTCACTATCAGTGCTGTTGCCAGGGGTTGTTGATAAGGCGGCTTCCACTTCTGCGAATCTTTTTTTGTCACGCGAGCAAGCTCCTCGGTTATGCTATTAAAATGCATTCTAGAAGTGGTTTACCGTCGGAGATGCCATTCTTGTGGGGTTTCAGCTAGCTTAATGATTTCCTTATTAGAACCTTTTATTTTTATTTTTTTATTTTTTACAGTTGTCACCGCCGCTCACGGGCAGAACCCTATTCAAGGAAGGGGTGTTGAACGCCTCAAAAATTCATATAACGCAAATTACGCAGATGAGCATAGACGCAGGCTTAAGTGAGGGAGATTAAATTGAGTAGGAAACAGAAGATGGAAGAGAATTCCACAGAACAGAGGTGGCAGGAAAGAAGGAAGCACCGCAGCGAACTAGTTTGGAGTTACTAATATCAACACAAAACTCATCTGCCGACAAAGCACCCATTGTGCTACGAGGACGTCGTAAAGTTGGTGGTACGCGAGTGGAAAGTTACCTCGAGCACTTGCCGCTACGGTACCTATAGAAAAGAGATAAAGCACCAACAGGGTCAAGTGAACTAGAAAGTACAGAACAGTTTATAAGCCTTTTCGCCTTTAACTTGACCCTATCCAAAAGCCGGGTGAAACCAGAGCCCCCCCCCCCAGATATGAGAGGAGTACTCCATAAAAGGGCGGATGAGACCCTTGTATAGCTGGAGTAACTGAGAAGAGGAAAAAAGTCTCGCAGTCTAAACAGAACTCCCAGTTTCTTTGAAGCCGCCCTAGCAACCGTTGTGATGTGAGGTTTCCAAGACATTTTTTTGATTATGTTAGGCCAAGGATGTTTATATTGTCAACAGGAGTGACGAGAGAACCGTTCAAAAGAGATAGGAAAGTTATGTCTTAGAGAAGGAGATTTGTAGAAGTTGGGTTTTTAAAGAATTAAATTTCACAATGTTGAGACGACCCCACCCGGAAATTCTATCCAGATCAGCAAGAATAGAATCGGAAAAATTAAGACGAGAGGAAATTCTAGAAGTAAAAGAGGGAGCAGAATTGAAATGAGTTGAAGAATGAAGGATCGAGTTATCAGCATATGAGTGGATAGAGTAGAGGAGCAGGTGAATCATTAATGAAAAGTAGAATAAAGTAGAGAAGATAATACAGAACTTCTTGAGAACAACCACTATTGGACAGAAAAAGAAGCAAGAAGCGATTGAAAGAAAGCTAGACATAAGTAAGTAAAGAGAAAAGAAGGAGGAAACCCAAAGGAAGGTGAGCTTGGAGAGCAGTGACGCGTGTCATACTCGGTCAAATGCTTTGGATATGTCAAGCGCCACCACGCAAGTCTCCTCGTAGTTCCTAAGAGCGGAAAACCATAAATCTGTTAAATAGGAAAGTATATCGCCAGTACACCTCGAGCGGCGAAAGCCGTACTGGCGATCGGAAAGAAGGGAATGAGATTCCAGATGGTCTAAGAAGGTGAGTTGAGAAGTGTCAAAGATCTTAGATGGAATACAAGTTAGAGCTATAGGGCGATAGTTAGAAGGATCAGAGCGCCTTCCTTTTTTGGAATGGGCTTGGACATATGCGCGCTTTCCAAAAACACTGAGGGAAAGTGCTAGTATTGAGGCATAGAGAATATAGTTGAATGAGGGGCGGGGATAGCACGGAAGCACATCCCTCAAAACTCGTTGAGGAATGCCATCCGGGTCACCCGCCTTCCTAACGTTCATAGATTTCAGGAGCCCATGCATCCGATCAAATGTAATCACAGGTAAATGCATAGGACACTTGAGAGGAGAAGGAGGTGGAAGAGGAATGACAGAATCGTCCAGGGTTGAGTTATGAGAAAATAGAGGGCAAAGAGATTGCTTTTTCATTGGAGTATTAGGCAAACAAAATCATCAGATCGAATAGGAGGAGGAAAGGCAGATTTACAGAACTTGTTAGAAATGTTTTTGGCAAGAGACCAAAAAGATTTGTCAGTAGGAGAACCAAGGAGGTTAGCGCACTTTCGTTTAATGAAAGTCCGCTTTGTTCGTTGAAGAGTACCCCTGCTACGATTTCTAGCTGAATGAAAATTAGCAAGAGTGATAGGAGAACCAGAATTTTTCCACACCCGATACGCACTGTCTTTATCCTGAATGGCCAGAGAACAAGCATGATCGAACCATGGATTTTGAGGAGAAAAAGATTTAGTAGAAGAAGGAATGAACCTGCTCATCCCATCAACGAATACAGCTCTCACTTTATCGGCAGAAGCTGAAGCGTCTTCAGTCAAATCAGTTACTCCAATTATAGTTAGCGTAGAAGCAATGCAATGCCCCCCAATCGGCCCGATCAAAGTGCCAGAAAAACCGCATGGAGAAAAAGTATTAAAATTAAGAAGCATATAGGTGTGCCGTTAATTTACCGATAGGAGCCGAAGTTGAGGTATGTTTAATGTTGTATTTTAGTGGTGAAACACTAGGTCAAGTGTGTTCAAGAATTGGTTGGGACGATCCAGAATGTGTGTAGGTTCTTTAATTAGTTGCTCCAGATCGTTGATAATACTGAATGATTCGGCTTCCTCCCCACCTAAATCAGTATGAGAGGAACCCATCCATTCAGTGTTGTGTACGTTGAAATCCCCTAAATAGAGGACATCAGTATTTGGATGAGAAGATATTACAGTTTCATGAGAAGTAGTAAGGTAATCAAAAAAAGCATCAGTAAAACCGGTCTAGTTATTAGAAAAACCAGGGTAAAAAAGGGGGGCAAAAGGGGGAGGGGCCCAAAAAACAAAGAATTAATTTTAAATGTTTTGTATTAGTTAAGAAGGGGGAAGGAAAAAAAAATTATTTAAAAAAAGCCAAAACAAAGGGGAAACCAAAATTCCGGAAAAAGTTTAGGAAGGGAAAAAAAAAAAGGAAATTTCCGGGGAAAAAACCCACTTTTTTGAGGGGGGGGACCCCGTTGTTATTTGAAGCGGACTGTTTATGTTTACATAGGCACATACTCCATCCTTCAGGCGGAAATTATAAAATGTTATAGTTGGATATAATAAACGAGTTAAAGGATGAATTCTTAGCTTTCTGGGTCTCAGACAAGAGCAAAAAATAAGGGTTAGAGTTAGAGAGGAGGTTTTCCACGGATGCAGAGTTAGAGTGCAAGCCACTGATGTTGGTAAAGTCAATAGAAAGTCCGCGCCTATGCAAATCTGCTATCATACACGCACACACAATCATAAAAAATAAAATAAAAAACAAATAAAAAAAACACAAACAAACAGAAACGAACAGACAAAAACCAAAGGAGAAATGAGGAAAAATTATTCGTACGCCAAAACCTAAATTTTAAAACGCTAAAACCCTATTTACAGTAAATATCTAAAATATGAATAATTCAGAAAGTTTAAAAACACTCACGAAATTGCGTACAAAGAAAAAAAAATTACTATTGATCAACTAAAAAAATGGAAGCTAAATCTGTATAATTATAATAATAGCTATCCAAATAGGTAAATGTAACCCTAAAAGCCAATTGGAAAAATGCTAAAAATCTAAGGTAAAAAGAAGTCGAGGAAGAAAGAAGAAAAAAAAAAACCTAGTACTATCTATATATATATCGAAACAAGATTTATTATTGAATCTAAAAGTTTCTCATAATTTTTCATCCCAAAAGTAAGAAGTATCGGCCATATTAACCAATACCGATACCGATACCCAAAAAAAATGGCCGATACTGCCGATACCGATACTATCGGTACATCCCTAATAATAATAATAATAATAATAATAATAATAATAATAATAATAATAATAATAATAATAATAATAAATTTTCAATTTCAATTAAAAAAAGAAAAATTACATTAAATTTAATATAAAGTTATAAGATACATTGCTATTATAAATTATAATATAGTATTCAATATATAATTTTTAATTTTGAAAGTGTGTTAATATACCAGTGACTTCATGGGTCTTGTCCACTTTCTGTAGCGTTTTAAGGAGGAGGAGTGGTCGTTTCGGAATCCTTTTTCTTATCACATTCCTAAATAATAATAATAATAATAATAATAATAATAATAATAATAATAATAATAATAATAATAATAATAATAATAATAATAATAATAATAATAATAATAATAATAATAATAATAATAATAATAATAATAATACCGTGTTACCCTCTGAGAAGGGGATAAAGCACGTTAAAAATGAAGGAATTTTTTTTTTTTTTTTTTTTTTATAATAATTCTTTCGTTAGATTCCTTTCTTTATCCTGCCATCATTTCCCAAATGTTGGCTCCAATGAGTAGATAACATGAACGGAAAATAGAATAGTTGAATAGTTAAGCAGAAGAGCATGGCCATCCCCTTAAAGGATAGCCCATTGCAGTAAAAAAAAATCTACCCTAGGGCTTGATAAGACTGCGACGGACCCTCACTGTGGTATCTCGTCAATATGCAGTTCATACACTGGGCAAGGTCCACAACCACACCCCGTCAACAAAACTTCGCCATTCACTTTTATTATGCAACTTTTTTCGCCTCTGCCAAACTCACATTCCTTTACAGACTTGATTCACTTTTTATTTGGTCTCCAAGCTCGTTGATTCCCAGCACACTAACCACTATACATCTGCTTAACCAACCGACTATCATCTATTATTTACATATAACCAAACCATCTCAATACATTCTCGTTAATTCTCTCATTTATGCCTTTCTTCATACCACACAATTCCTTAACATTCCTTAATTTTACAATTTAACACACCAGTAAGTTTATCGAATTGAACAGATTGCACCTAAGATCTTTACCTCTTATTAAACACCATAGTTTCAGTAATTTATATTAACACCGGCAACAACAAGCCTTCATGCAGAACTATACAACATTCAAGGCCTCATATTCGCTAAAGATTTAATTGCACCAGCCACCTTTATACAATTCACAACTTTCCTACTACACTCTGAATCCATTCATTTTTCATCAAACAAATAGCCTAAAAATTTAAACTCACGATACTTGTTGCAAATCTTCACCATCCAAACCGATTTCACAACGAGAACTCCCCTCCCCCACTACAACCCCAACTACATTTATTTTCAAACCCCTCCTTTTACACCTTCTACCAAATCCCTCTGCCAACCATTTCAAACTTACTTGTTTCGCCACACAAAACCAGATTATTAGCATACATTAAACAGGGCACCCTACACTCTCTTCCATTCTCCATAAGTCTAAGATCCTCTCCCACCACTCTAATTTCTAATTTTTTCAACTCTCCATTCATATACCCATGGATACATTAAACATCTATGCTTTAGTCCACTTTAATATTAAACCATTCACTTTCAAGTCCATTTATTCTTACACACGCTTCACTATCGAAATATGATTCAATTCAGAAGCCTACAACAAACATCATATATCACTAACTCCTGCCAAAAAGCTTCCCTATTAATCCTGTCATAAGCCTGTGGTATGTCCATAAAACCTAAATATAATTTATTCCTTTGCTTTCTCATTTTCTCACTCTGGTTTCAATTTGAAAATTTAATCTACACATCCTCTACGACTTCTAAATGCAGCTCGTTCTTCACAAATCAAATCACTTGACGGACTCTTTTAAAAAAAACAGCATATATCTTTCTTACAACACTCAATGAACTAATTCTCCTAAAGTTCTCTTTATCTTCCTTGTGACCCTAATATAAAGGTACTTTTACTGTTCTCCTCCAATCCTTCGAAAATGTACCCCCCATAAATATTTTATTGAAATCACAATCACAATCTCGCCTCCATTCTAGATCATTTCACCGATAATTCCGTCTATTCCTGCAGATTTACCATTCAACTTTCTCACTCTACTTATTACCTCCTCCCCAAAATCCCTATTTCCTCTTACACCATCAAACCTACACACCTTTACCATCAGCTTTTCATTACTGCTAAGTTATGCAGATCGAAATGTTCTCCTATACTCTCCTCACATCCATTTTATCAGTCATGAA
This sequence comes from Trachelipus rathkii, assembly GCA_015478945.1. Taxonomy (NCBI): domain Eukaryota; kingdom Metazoa; phylum Arthropoda; class Malacostraca; order Isopoda; family Trachelipodidae; genus Trachelipus; species Trachelipus rathkii. The sequence goes on from JABUQX010029094.1 coordinate 63,485, forward strand.
AGTAATATCCCTATTCATTATTATCTGAAAAATCACTTAACTATCTTTCTTAACCTTTCATGATTCCTTCCAAAAGAGCTTATTATTATTCCCTTGTAAGTCATCATTCGTCTTCCTTCCAAACTGTTTATTAATCTCTTTTTTCCATATATATATATATATATATATATATATATATATATATATATATATATATATATATATATATATATATATATATATATATATATATTGACTCGATTATATATATATATATATCAGAGGTGGGCACCACACGAACTGATTAGGGGTTAGTCCGCTCTATAGCGCCCAACCTCCGCACTTCGAGAAGAAAACGTAGTCCGCAGCGCTCCTCCGCACTTTTCAGACCATCAAACTTCCGCTATCGCAAGTTCGCACCTCCCCAACGTCACCCACCTAATAATGTGCAACTTCAAAAAATTTTAATCTTTAATACTAATAAATAGTATACTGACGGTTACAATTATTTCTTTAAATATCTATGAAAAATTGAAATGCAGTATTTACCAAAATCTCAAGATTTCCACTTCCTCCTTCAATGTCGTCTTCAAAGGATAAGAGATCCATTTTACCTTTTCCAAAATCTCTCTGTCG
>JABUQX010029095.1:0-45000 GCA_015478945.1 Trachelipus rathkii
TATTGGGCTTCTAACCCATTAAGCTAGTTCACTATATATAATTATCACCAATATCACAATTTTTACTAAATATTTTACTCTAAGGATAATATTAAATATAAATAACCAAAAAAAAATAAAAAAGTCTCCATAAACCTTAGCATTTTGAGTACCCCTGAATTTTGGACCGAATTGCCCCATATTTACGGTATAAGTATATACAAATATATACTTATTATTATAAAGTATATATATATATATGCTATATTATAATGACAATCACTTTAAATTAATTTATACTAAGTATAGTTGGTACTATATATCATATATATATATATATTATAAAAGGATGAACACTTCTAACAAACTCTACGATAAGGCAAATTGATATATTTTGAATCGGGCGTATTTAAGCTTATACGAGATGGTAAAAAAAAAAAAATAAACACAAAACTAAAAGACACTTATAGAAAAATATACTCTTCACATACTTTGGAATCAGCGGTAAAAAGTTTATTATAATGTAAAGTTCCGTTTTAATGTTCTCCGTCATTGGTGAAGCGAAGTCTGCAGCCGGAATTGGAGAAAGTCGGGGTCTCTCGGCCTTTGGAGGACGGACGGGATGGGCGGACTTCCGTCCACCCCACTTGTCCCCATTAGTCGGTTCCTCGACTGCCACCCTATAATTCGAGAAATATATGTTCACTCTGAACTTCAATTTTTTAGGGGGCTCGAGGCCGCAATGGTTGATCGAGAGAGAGCGGACAAAGACCTCCTGATATCACCTCCTACTCTATGGAGGCCGCGAGAGTCACCCTCGAACTCTCACTGATATCTATGCGGGTTCTTTGAACACTAGGGTATCATAGAGTATATTGTATACGATAATGAGACTTTGAGCATATATAAATAACAAGGACCGCATTGTGTACTGTTTCCTCGATTCCAATCTAACTGATTTTGGTTTTTCTCGGTATAGAAGTTCTAATTACATTTCCGAGATAATCTTCCTGGCCTTTTTTAGTGAAATGGCATATTATATATATACTTAGGTTGAGTATTTTAAAATTTTTGCTTTATAAAAAGATTTGTTTATAGCATATTCCCTATCAAAGTATATAGTAATAATACTAGTAATATAAAGATTAAAAATGTTTATTAATAACGTTATATATATTTTACAAGGACCTAATAATAACTTAGTATTGAGTCGTACTATATAAACAGTTTAAAGTATATACTGGTGTCGGATTCGGGTCGGAGATTTATGTGAAATTTGGATCCATTCTTCTACGCCTACGGTGCCGGGTCTACCCCGGCTGATGACTTCGTGCCGAGGCACCAGTATATTTTACCTTTTGAGAATATGGCCTCTTGAAGTTAATATTATTTTATAACAGTATAAGCCCATTTCGTCTTAACAATATATATAGCTCGTTTGTAGTATTATACAAGTGTATCACAATACCAACAAGTATTATAAATAGTTTAACTAAAATACTCAAAAATATAGGATTTATAAGATATTCAACTTACTAAAATTAATTTCGAAATTTTAATTATATATATCTATTAAAGTAGTTGAGTGGAATAAATATTTATATTATTCATATATATTATAAACTAATATTTCTAAATATTTTAAATATAATTGCATATTAATAAAAGTATATATTAAATATCAAAGGTACACACAACATTCTTCTTTAAGACTGTTACTGTAATGAACAAATTATATAAATTGCCATGAAATACTCTTGCTTCTAATTTCACATTACCTGATCTTTTTTTGAACAACAAATAGAGTATTTTCATTAACTTTCATTAATAATATATATAATATCATAATATATATAAATATCTAGTAATAATAATTTATTAAGACATATATATATATATATATATAGAGTATATATAGAGTATATATGGTTATATTAACTAATTAATATTATATATTTATTTATTTTATGGTTAAAGTAATTTATAATTTCCTATATTTATAATATATATATATAAATATCTAATATAATTTATTATTACAATAATATAAATAACTTTCCATTTAAAACCACTTTTTGAAATATTGGGCCGAATTGTGTGCTCAAAGTAAAAAGTAGTAAAACCTGTTCCCAACCCAGTATGGGGTATTTTTAAACCGTTTTTCGTCAAATTTATTTTTCCTGCTCCTGAAAATGAAAATAATTTTCTGAAATATATGGGGGAGACTGGAAAGGAGAGTAATTTAATGACTAGACACTGCTATGTTATGGGAATTAGCTTTGGTCCCTTTCTACCAATTACAGTATTTGTACTTATCCCCAGATTATGCACTTGATATTTCTACTAAGTTTATATATAAGTTGTCAATATCTTGTTAAACACACATTTCACCTTTATTGAAGGAGGCCGCACTGATTTTCTTCACTTTATATTTTCCTTTTTACCATCAACTGACATACAGCATAAGTCCCACTTTAAACTTAAATTCAAAACTCTGACATATATAAGTAGTAACATTATCTGCAGTATTATATACTTTTCTATCGAACTGCATGATTGTTTGAGGTTACTGCTTGGCATCTAAGTTTATGTAGATATATTGCTTAGCTTTTTACTGGATGATGGGGATTGACTACTCGTCTGAACCTTTCGCATCATGCTACCATACGATTTAAGCTGTTCTGTTCTCTAACCTCTTCGCATAATAATATTTTTTCATATTTCTTCAAGTATACCATTTTCACAATTCTCTATATATAATCATTAGAAACATTACTAAGTCAGTTTGTAATCTGTTGGGTCGACTAGATGCTCATATTGTTTTTGAATATAATCATGTTCTATTTGAATACAGCTATTTGCTCTCCTTTTTAGTTCATCCACAATCTAACTCTAATGCCTTTCTTTATGCTCTTCTTAAAGATCTGACTCCTGCTGTCATGCTCAGGGTAGAGAGAGAAATTGCTGGAAAGCGCTTAAAATATAGGGTAAAGAAAAAGAGTGTATTTACATTATAAAATTTTGATTTGCTCTTCTAGAAGGACTACTACTTAAATCCTGTTGAGTAGTACAGAAATAGGTAGATTATATGCAAATCTCTCTTATGATAAAATTGTTGTTCAAGTTTCATTTCTTACATTCATTTAGAAGAAGTCAATCACTGATCAGTAAGCCATTAAACTAATTTGATATTATGTTTTAAATAATATTTATAATACTGTGACGAGTGGTTTTTGCAAAACAAATCAAATTCACTTTTTTCTAGAAACCCAAATTATGTGCTGTCGCATGACCGATTGGCTAGTTCCGCATCTTCAGAATGTAGTCCGAGCAAGCCGCTTGCCTGGCAAGTCGATTTGATGGAATGCCTCATAATCTCTTATTGTTCAACTTTTAAGATTTATTCATTCACCAATACAGCTTAATTCTGTGTACCCAATTGTAATCATGAAAAAAATATTATGTTTGACACCCCCATTAACTTTATCTGTAGAGAATCACACCTGTGTGTTCTTGAGAAAATCTTTGGCAATTGTTTTATAAAAATATAATAAAGTAGTTATATATATAAGAAAAATGCTATAATCAAAAGTCTACGTTATCAGACCTATCGAGACTGTCCCATCTCGAAGGATCAAATGATTTTGTTAGGAGGATCCTAGCAAATTATTTATCATAACTTCAAAAACTCGATAGTGATTCTAAAACTCTTATCCAGAAATGACGAATCAACTGGGAAATCTTGGGCAAATGGAGTGCCAGTGCCATTTTTTATAAACTCGCTGGTAAAGACCAGAGTGCAGTTCATATGGTTCTTTGACATGACTCCATTTAAATATTTTTGCTTCTACTAGGTACGTATCATGATTAAGTGAGGAGTGATCTAACTTGATCAGCTTATAAAATTCTCAATATGCTTACGCTAGAAATACAAAAACTGAATACGTATATGTATGAAAGTTTGTAAAACATTTTTCATCTCTACAAAATATTTTTACTAGGAAATTACTCGGATGATATAACTAGATTGGGTCAAAAAAGGTTCTATTGTAATCTCTTCTCTCTTCTCTTAGTATTAGTGAATGGGCTGGGTTTTCTATCATATGTGACATATAAATTTCATCCATTCTTCTTTGTGATTTTGAGGCGGTTTCAATCAGATAATGCAAATCTTTTTGGAGAGAAAACTTCCACCCTCTATCTCTGCCGTATGTTCACAAGCCTGGATTAATTTGTCTTAACTTTATGGAGATTCGGTCTTCTCTGTTCGCCGAAAATCACAAGACTCTACCATTTTTTGCTATAACTATAAAGTTATGACTTCCAGATATTCTCTTCAATGATAATTTTCCATATGTTCATGAAGTGGCGTCTGATACAAAGTAATATAAAGGAATTATTTAAGTTTTGAGCTAAGTTAAATTAAAAATATTTTATTTTTTACGGATTTTTTTAACTAAACACAACACTTTCATAATAATAGAGAGATCGTACCGGTTCCGGGCCAGTAAATTTTCTTGCAGTAAATTACAATTTTATTCGGCTAAATTCACGAGGATACAGAGAGGTCAGAGGTGGAAACTGAAAAAAATTTCAGTATTATCTAACACAAGCTAGAGATGTATGTTTATAATGGTTATGCCTTATGAACATAGGAGTATAAGTTAAGTAATATATATATATAATATAGTAAGTACAATATATAGATAATAATATATATAATAGATATAAATATATAAGATATAGTATATATAAACATACTCCGTTCCTTTATTTACATATCAATCTATATATATATAAATAATTTATAAAAATGAGCATAATTAGAATTTAGTTTTCAACTTAACACAGACTATGCTCAAAGTTAATTCAAAGTTTATAAATATTTAGTAGAAGTTATATACTAAATAATAAAAGTAGTCTAATCATAACCGTTTGATAGAGACTTGCATATAATTAAATACATTTTTATATATTTCTATCATTTTCTATTAATTCTAAGTATATAATTTTATTTACAAATTATTTTTGAGAATCCACTTAAATAAATATACATTTAAATTAATTTGGATTAATTATGATAACTTAACTTTTATTCGATCACTACTTATTAACTGGTAATTTCGAGGGATTTAAAAAAGTCACCAAACTCATATTCTCAAAACTCCAGCTTAGAAAAGAGAAAGAAAGGAATACATTAATGGGAATCCTCCTGGTAAAATTTTTAGGTGCCTGGAAAAAAGTGTAAAATATTATATAGTAGTATGATATATACATATATTATATAGTTATCCATATTAGTTCAATTATTTGATACTAAATTTGTTATTAACACTCATATAATAATATTATAATATATATAAATAGTATATTATTTAATTAATTAGAAATAAATATTTACTTATATTAATATTCATTTAATAATATTATACTTGTTAACCCTCTTACAAAAAAAAACGGTAAGTAGACGGGTGACATTTCGGGTCACATGTAGCGGAGTATGTTCGGTTCACTCCGTGGGGGTTGACATTCGGTTCCTAGTGGTGTTACTATAGCTCTCTGTTTCCATAAATAATCCTTTTGAAAGAGTAAAATATGTATTTTGGTGTCTTAGTTATTAAATATTTTATTTTTTTTAATACCATTAAATTCTAAAAGTCCGGTGGCTGTGTCCGGGTGAAATTTTTTTTTTCTTTTTTCTTGCGGTGGGAGCCGAATAAGAATTCGGTGGTAAAATATTTTTTCGGCCTTTCTCTAAAAGATCTATTACAGGTAACGAGAGAGTAAATAGTACCTATCATTATTTGTGTGAACAAGACATAGTACTTAACAAACTCAATTAACCATTGAATGCCCAGGTTGTGGATGTACAATTCCAGGCCAAGTACGACAAATTGTTTTATGTTTATAAATATGAGAGTACCCATGGGGCCAAATGGCGGTCTAGGTTTTATTTAAAATTTTTTGCGTTGGAGGATACTTTTCGCAGTCCCATTGAAATTTCCAATCTAAATTAAATTTTTTTATAAGTATTACTTCTCACAACAGATATCACAGATAGTTAGTATAGGTGTTAATATTTATATACACACACTATATATTCGAAGTTCAAAGATGGATATGGATTTGATTAATTCTGTGTTTTCACAAACCTTAGTGGCCTTTAGGAATATCTCTTATCATATTTTCTAATTTATACAGCAGATGATTGGAGCTCCACAACTGTACGCAGAAGTTACGATCGACATCAATGCTGGCAGGATAACAAAAGGTATATGAACTCTGAATGAAATGTAACTGTCCTATTAAATGAAAAGACCCTTATAGCCTCTCAGTCTTTCTCGTTCTTGCATTCGTTCTTAACGAAACGTAATATGCCTAAACGCTCGAGTTTGCATTCGTTTTTGTCAAAAGCGTTTGCATTCTTTTTTGTCAAACAGCGCGTCAAAATCGTAAAAAGAAACCGCTCACAAACGTAAAGAATTTTCCTTAATTTTGTGTAATATAAATAAAAGAAATTGCAAACCTTACAGGATTAAACAAGTAACAGTATTTTGTCAAACAGCGCAAAATCGTAAAAAAAACAGCTGCCTCACCCAAACGTAAAGAATTTCCATGAAATGTGATGTAAAATAGAAATACAATATAAAGTCCTTTACTTTAGAACATTAGTTTAACGCTCACATCTGACAGTTTGGACAAAAAACGGAAAACGGCTTAAGAGACTGGAACGCTAATTATTATAAATTCGTTATTTCAAAACCCAATTTCTTAAAAAATACATATTGTAAATTATCCAACTCTTTATTGTTACTAAAGACTTCTATAAATCTCTCGGCTTAGTGCGTTCATTTTTTGTACAAACAGCGTTAACGTCAATATATGTCAATAAATCGTCGCAAACTGGTAAAAAAACAGACACTCAACTCAAAACAGTTATAAGAGATTCCTTATGTGCATAAACAGATAATAAGGATAACGCAACAACCTTCACAGATAAGGAAATTCCTTACGTTAGGTTAGGAGGGCATATATTGTTAATAAGATTATTTGCAGTTTGACAAAAGCGAACGCAAAATCGTTTTATTTTAATTACGTTTCCGAACCCATATTTTCCGAATTTGATAGTTTTTGTAATTATCCCATTAGATTTTAAAAATGAAAACTTGACTTTTGATCAATTTATTAAATAAACAACTTGAGGATTCGGATGTGAAGATTGTAGACCAGTCTGAGAGCGATGGGAGCCACTGGAATTGCTACACGCTCCCAGTCGACATAGTCAGGAGGGAGGGACGACTGTATATAGCATCGGTTCCATGGATACCTATTACAGAATTATCTACTTACTTCCTCTCAGTTACCTATATCGTGAAGAGATAGTGTTACACTAATTACTGACAATAACACACTCTATACCTGCAGTGTACAGCACCTCAGTAATATTTCTATATGACTCCTAAAGATGGATAAACCACTCATTACCAAGAGTAAGATATAATAGAATCATATATATATTTGAAAAAAAAAAAATCTAGCTCTACCAGAAGATTAGTACTTCGACAATCGCGTCTATTTGGAGTGTATAATATCGCAGCTGTGGGACACATTATTGGAAGGATCTCACCGGGAATGCGTGGTGTTCCACCCGTTATACGATCATAGTATGAGTACTAGCTAAGATGGAATAATTATAATATTTCATTTGGACTGCTATGATGGTCGTTAAAGGATTATTATATGCAAAGTTAAGGGTTTGATTAGCAACAATTCCCAATTTATCTAGAGATTAGAGTGGCCATATGAGAATACATATTGTTGTCAACTAATCTATATCTCGGATTCGAGCGTTAAGTATCATCCACTTGTTCATTCCTACATTCATCTTTTAGTCTTAATTGCTGAGATTACTTGTCCTAAGATACATAGGCATTGCGAGATTTACGGATAATAATGCATACGAGCGAGAGTATAAGTCGATTTTTTGAGCCCTCATGGGAAACGAGTTTTTTACTAGGGAAATGTAAAAAGAAAAAATTAAGCATCGAAAAAATTAATTGGGTTAATGATTATAGTAATCACCTGTGTACGAGCAGCCCTATTTAGAGACCATCTATTCTTGCGATATAATGATGTTCACCGAGTTCTAGAAGAAGTACTTTATGTCGTAGCAACGTTGTCAGCCAGCCCTTCGATATTACATCATATTATTAAACTATAAGAGAGAAATTGAAGTTAATATAGACGAAGCCTGGTGGTATAGAACGGGACCGAAGAGGAGAGTGGGAAACAACCTCTAGTATGGCAATTATTGAGTCGTGCCCTAAATTTCCCGGGGATGTAGCGAGGAGTCGGAGTCGCTCTAGCCTCCAGGGGACTATATGATAGGATATTCCCTCCGGGCGTGGTTATCGATCCTCCCCGCTTCTTTGGAGTAGGGTGCTGGTTCGCAGGGTTCCGTTCAAACCACCTCCCTAACGGGGTAAGGAAAACGATCCCCCCCTAGTGTACACCGTACGGCTCTAAAGCGGTCTACATTGGCAAGTGTAATAACACTAAAATTTTATACTGAGTAATAAATGTAATAGTATATACTAGTAGCTATGCCCGCTCCTAAAAAAAATGCCAAATAATCTTCATTCTAAATTATTGGTTTTATTCTTGTGTGTGTCCTGTTTTATACATATTCCTAAACTTTTAATGAATATCTCCGAATGTATTTCTTTTCAGCTGTCAGCTATTGTAGTTTTTAAGAATTTTGAATTTATGTTTCATTAATTTTTTTTTATATAATTAATTGTTTTATTCTTTAACATTATTATTATTGCCAAATTTTACCAGGATTCCCAACAATGTATTCCATTTTCCCTGTATCTATGGAGTAGTTTTTTTTGAGATTATGAGATTGTAAGTTTTAAACCACAAAGTTGTTAGTTTTTAAACCAAAATTATAAACATTATATATATATATATATATAATATATATAATAATATTATATATACTATATTATATATATATATTATATATTAAGTTAGTATATTATATATATATATATAATATAATAAAATAATAATAAGTAGTTTTGTTACATACTTTTAAATAAATAATTAGATTGCTGAGTGACAGCTTTTTATCGCAAAACAAGTTTTCTTTTCACTTTTCAAATAAATTGTGTTGCTAGGCATTTAGATATCTTAGTGAGCCGGTTTAAGCAAGGCTTTGTCATAGGCTTTGGTGTTTAGTGCTGCCGAAATTAAATTTGACAACGGTGTTTTATAGGTATAAAAAAAATTAGATTGATTTTTCTAAAATCATTTTATTTAATGATCTGTTAAACTCAACTATACTTATTATTTTTTTTTGTTGTACTTTAATACTATATGGACTTGAATTTCAGAAAAAAAAAAATTACCAAAATGCAATAAAAAAGTCAGGAGACGAAGTTTACCTAAAGTGGTCCAAGTACCCCCCAGGTCAAAAAGTTAACCGCCCGAAACGCGCATAAGTAAGTCACTAAACGTATATGTATTATCATATATATAATATATATAGTAATTAATATATATTATTAATATAACCAATAATATTTACATTATTATTATTTATTTTACATATATTCATAAATAGTATATATATAATATATATTATATATTTATGACCTATATATATATAACAAATTTAAAGAGCAAATTAAACAAACACATATATAAATGGATTATTTGTATTGACACTAAAAATATTCCGAATCTTTAAGAAAAAGGCTAAAAATGTTCAATTCTTTAAAGAAGGCATCCAGCCAGTATACCTGGAAATATTCAATCCTGGCCAGAGACGAGTCTTTAATTTTGAAAAAGGAAGGAATAGTTTTTGACAGGGCCAGTAGCAAATAGAGCATGTTCAGGAACCCAGTATACGTTACATCACTAAATATGAATACCTATGGGTACCTAGTAGGTAGTACGTATTAGTAGTATATATTTTCATACTGCATTTCACCTAAATCGGCGGAAACTTGTACAAATGAAATACTCAAGTTGTATCATTTCCTGAAAGTTCATCCTTATTATCAATCCTCATGCTTCAAATCCAGTAATAGAACAAAAAAACTTTTGGGTAATTATATAACTCAGTTATAACAGATTTTTATGAAAATCACAGCATAGACTCAAAAAAAATAGCGAAGAAGCAATAAAATAAAAATTATTTGTCGGTCTCTGTTAGGAAAAAACGTGAGCGCACAGATGGGTGAATATCTCCGATTGAACATTTCGTTTTATCTGATGCGAATCAAACTCTTTTAGTAAAGAAAAGAAAAAATATAAGTAACCTATAGTTATGGCTCCTTATAAGAATTAACTGGTCATAGTTAGCACATATATTGTACTTAAAAAAGAAATGCCATATGAGATATTGCAATTTAATAATTATATAATTATATAATTAAATTTTTTTATATTAATATTACTTCCCATTGTTCTAATAATTGTATTTATAAAGATAAAATAGTATTACTATATAATACTACATTCTAATATTGATAGTTAATATTAAATATTCGTACTCTATATTAATTAATACTAATATATAATACTTAATATCTAGTATCTGAAACAGTATTTAGCGTAAAACTATTAATATACTAAAAATTGTTCTTTACAATTATTCAGATATCTATTGATATTGATATCTAATCTGATTATAATCGGAATATCTTCGATATATACATAATATTATATATGATATATTAATATTATGATCTATATCATTTATACTTACCTAATATATATATATTAGTAGGTATATTATTGTAATAATTATATTAATATATATACTAATAATATAAAATATATGTGATATATATTATAAATAAATATATATATATATTAAATAATATATATAATTATATATATTAATTATATACTACTATCACTAATATTATATATAAATATTAAAAGTTATTGTATGATATCTATACCCCTATGTAGTCATAATATAAAGATGCCTTCAAATAAATATTATATTTATATATAGATACTATCGATAAGCTAACCCCTATTCACTATATTATTATTTATATATATATATATAACTATCATATATATATATTCTTAGTATATTATATTATAATTATATATAATATATATAATACGTTCACTCACATAATATAATATATATATATAATATATATATAATAACATAATTATATTATATATACTAATAATATATACATATAAAATTATCACAATGTTCACCATAAATGAGGTTTTAGAGAGAAGATTATATAATGAGTAAGATTAAATATATGATTAGAGTTTTGGCGTGTAAATAAATTGATCCATAAATTACTCCAATTATATTGGGATTATTAATTTAGTTTTTTTGGGTATTATCATATAACGAATTTAAATCTCTATACAAAGAATTATCCCAATAAATTATGCATATAATGCACGCCTAATAAAGACTAAATGGATTGACTAACGCTCGGGTAAGTTCAAGTCTATTCTTTCATTTGAGCAAACACTTCGCTTCTTAAGAATAATCGGACTCAAGCGGAGTTCGTGTTGCGTATGCAGATCTGGCCGTACTGTGCTCATGGATCTAATCAGCGAGTAAGACAAATCCTACTTCTCACTTGCTCCGAGAGCGGGAAGGTATATCACGAGGGAGAGACCACCATGCGCTCTTGGTGGATACATGTCATGTTGTGACTGTACTCACTGGCGGCGCAAGGATTCTCTTCGCTAGTGAGTGGCCCTCGGGTAATGAAAGGGTTGGTCGCAGTATGCCACCTTGACCTCCACCTCGTATATACACCGTTCGAATTCACGTTACGAGGAGGCAACTCAACTAACAAAGGAGGATAAATATATGACACTCACATTATGTGAAGATGTGCGGCGAGCTTCTCGAGTGACCCCTACTCCGTCTCTCCTCTCCGCGTCTAAATTAGCCTCTAAACATGGTTATTACTTGCGCGCAGAAAAGACGAAAAAAGCAATAAAACGTAAACAATTTTATGCTCGGTAAGACTTTATAGTACACCTGACAATATGGAAGAGCACTTACACATACAGAAATGAAGCGAATATTTATATTAGGGGAATATAAGAAAGAGAGTTTCATCACTTCAGGGTGTTCGGGAGAGGGGATAGGATTTTATTTTCGCTCTATTTTTTTCAAAGCCTTAAAAAAATTTTTTTTTGAAAAAGAATATCGTATTTACTCATATATATAAGTAAATAAAAATATCGAGTAATATTCGATATATCGTCCTAATGAAAACTATTCGAGCCTCAAAGTAGTTAATCGCGATTAACTATCAGATGCCATATATATATATAATATATATATATAATAAAAATATCGCTATTTTTTCTTTATTATATATAAAAATATTTTTGTATGCACATTACATTAAATATTATATATAATAATTAGATATATATATATTTAATATATATAATCAATTGTGATTTTATCGCTCCAATAATAAATAAATAATATTTATATATTAATATAATAAACTACATTTTAAATTTAATGTACTAAAAGTAGAAAATATATAGTACATACATTTTAGTACTAATTGTACTTATTAACTGACTGATCATAGACTTATTGAGTATAATTAATATATATCATATTATAATATTTTAATATATATATATATATTATGAGTACTATATATATGATAGGTATTGATATGCCTATAGTAATAATTAAGATATATATATACGTTAATTAAATATTATAATATTAAATTATATAAACTCATTAAAATATAATAAAATAACCTAAATAATATATATATTAATATTATAATATATATATACATATATTATATTATATTATATTATTATAAATATTACTCTATGAAGGTTCACAGATACGTTTAGACTATTATTGGACGTCTTTATATAAGAAATATGGCTCAGTAAAAGTAATGACTAACAATTCTGTTCGTAAATCTTCGGGGATCAGACCGTTTAAAAGTGTAAGAGACACTTCTAAGACCCAAATTATTATTACTTATAAAAAAGTACTAGTACGAATTAAAACCTAGATCTATATTATTTTCACTAATGCACTCTGCTATAATTCAAGGATATTAGTGAGACTTGAACAATATGTAACTTAACTATTCCCCAAAGCATTATTAGCTTTATAAAATATATAAGTAACTATGAGTTAACGTAACTCAAAAGAATGTGAGTGTACACATGCAAGTACACATGTATACCTATATATATATAGATATAGTATATATATATATAGGCACACTATCATCCATACTATATATGAATGAACTGAATAATAGTAAATTATTTACTATCCTATAAGCTAATTATTGCCTCATTTATCATACCAACCATATAGTATTATATATCACTGTATTAGACATTATCTGTAATTATTAGTATAATTTTTGCTGTCTTATTATAATTAAGTATTATTTTACTCATAACTAAAGACATATGTACGGCTTCCTACTCTTGACTAAAAATCACGCATCGTTAATAATGGCGCCCGACGACTTTTGTGATTGATCCTCTATATGACAAAGCATGACCATACTATATATGATGTGAAGTATTATAATACTTTTACTAGTATATATACTACTCACAAATTATATTATTATTAATATATATTATAATATCATATATATATATATATATATATTATATTAATATACTATAATCTTTCATATAACTATATATATAATGAGATAAATTTAAATATATAAATATATATAATTAATATATACTTATATATTAATACTATATATATATACTACCTATTTTATATATATATAAGATCTGAGAATTATTATCGATATGAGATATGAACGACTTTTTTAAATAGATTAATCGTATAATCACGAATATCGAGTGGGACTATAGATATCGGTATTTACGATAGTATTTGTAATATCACTGTAATAATAAATATCTAGAAATCGGAAGGTCAAGAACCCAGATAATCATTATAGTATTATAGCTTATATGATAACATATATATATATAGTATATAATAATATAATATATATATTATATATAGTATATAACAATATTAATACTATATTATATATATATTTATATATTTAATTATATTATATATATATAATATATAATAATAATACATAATAATTAATATATATAAACTAATATATATATATAAAATATAGTATAGCTATATATTTATATTATCATATATTAACTCATAATTAACAGCCTATACTATATAGCGTATATATATCGTAGATATTCATCTCGAGAAATCACGGATACCTTAACGAGAAAACCAATTAGCTATAATTGGTCTTTAAAATATAATTAGTTTTATTACGCAGCATGTTAGTTAATAATAAATAATATTTAACCTTTAAGACATTTAATAAACCTTGGTTGGAGGAATCTAGTGAGAGCACTTATAATTAACATGATATAATTTAAATAGAAAAAAATTAACGTTATTTTAATATTTAGCTTGTACGGTGTATTTCACTAGCCTTATGATAAATAGCATTAATACTCATATATAAATTCACGTATCTTTAGCGAGCTACCTATTGGTGAGGAAAAGGAATATATTAGAGTATATGTATATCACAGGCTAAAATTTTAGACCAGCTCAGAGGGGAATATCTAGTGAAATATATCAAAGAGAATAAAATATAAAATTTCGTTAAACGTAAGATTTTTACCCAGAAAATAAAAAAAATACCAAAAATAGAACAAAATATAAACTAATCATATATGAATGAGTATGAAGATATATGTGTGATTGTGGATAACGAATGTCTAACTGAGAGGAATCCTTGAATTTAATTTGGTTTTTACGGGATAAGACAATTGCTAAAACAAAAAAACAGAGGAAAATAAAACATAAGCAACAAAGCGAAACATTAGGCTATTTTTTTTTGGGATGGTGTGCTGAGAGCTGATTATCATAGTATGGATAGTGGTGTCATCTTAATAAGTATCTCATAGTAGTTCATCATCAGAGAGTAATATTTGCTGAAAGCGTACGACTATATTACTAATAGCTATATTGCGACCAATATATAAATAGGGGGCTCGATGCCGATAACTAGCGGAGGGAACTAACAGAGGTCAGTAGCGGACGTATTATTACTACATTATCCCGTAGGGGACGGGTCCGAGGAGGTAGTACTACCCTACTAAATAGCCGACTATCACCCTAACATTAACCAAAGAGCTGATAGGAGTTCCGGAGACACCTGCCCCGGAGGGGGGGTAATTAGTCCTACCTCATTCCCTCTGTGAGGAGGAGGAAGGCGGAGAGATAACACTCATATTATAATCCTATATACTACGACTCACCTGCCACCTAGTATACTTAGTCAGGTTCAATATCCAGAGGGCTACTCGCTTATTATAGTATAAAAAAAAAAAAAGTCAAAATATTTTTAATTACATAGTCTATAATTTATTTTATAACGATGTAACTTACATATCAATAAATACAGTGAGTCATATTCATAAATATAAGGATAATAATAAATAAATAAACAACAATAATATAATAAATAATAATAAGATAATAATTTTCACAATATATAATACTAATATTAATTAATTATTAAACATAATATAATAATATTTATAATTTATATAATAATCTAAATTAATTAATATTTATTATATTTAAAACACATTTTACGATCCTAATCTCCGGGATTGAACGAGGATTCCAAAAATGTAAGTTCTTTTTGGCATGAGTATAAAGCACAATAATATTGATATAAGGTTAAATCAATGATAGATATTAAAATTAATTATATTTAATTTATATAATAACCTTTTATTTTTTTTATATATTTAATTTTTTTTTTTTATTATAAACCACACTTTCACATGAGAGACTACCTATAATTAGAGATCACATAATCCAATAATTACATAGCAATATTGTATATCCTTTCTGGTGAGCTGTATGATATGAGATTTATGATGAATATATAAGTGAATTATAGTAGGTTCTAAGTGCTAATAACCACATATAAATAAATAGAGATAATGATTAGAGCTTAAGACACTTCCAATATAATAAATAATGATAAATATATATCAATATAATAATAATAATAATAATATATAATCAATTATATTACTCTAATTACCATACTAATAATTAGTTATTAGTAATATTTGTGATAGTAATGATAATGATTACGTAATAGAATAATTAGATAATTATGTTCAATAATCATGATAGTGATATTCATATATTTAGCTTATACTATATAGTGTGTAGTAATTTATATTATAGTATATTTTTAGGAAATGTATATCTACTTTATGTTAGGTTATTAATATATATAGTTCCTTTTTCTTTAAATTTCTTTTAAATAATCTTACTTCTATTTATACTAATGAAAGCGCTCACCGAGTCCCTCAGTGTATTAGAAGCAATCACCGAGATGAGGTCACCAAAAAACGAAAGGGAGTTCATAGGTTCGCCTCAACCTGAGTCGGTGTAGGAGATAAATGTGAGACCTAAATTTCATCCTTATGGGCTATATTGCTCAACTGAGATCTGCCTTTCATCAGGTAAAACGTTATTTAAAATATAATTAGGGAGCTGTAATCGCTGATCCTTGAGATATAGGTAGCTCTGCCCGTGAGTGACGGTAGTTTATAGCTCTTGAATATAAAATTAAAATAAACATCACTTATTATTAATAGTAATTATCTTATTATATATAATATTAATAATATATAATTATATTAATATATACACTTATATTTAATTAAAGGTACTCTACTTATTTTAATTACATACAAAGGAAAATGTGTAAACTTTCCTTGACCATTAAGAGTAGAAATCAACAAAATGTAACTAAGAGATTATCCACAAATTTGTGACCAATATTAAAACCCTTTATACCTATATTTCCCTTATTTTAACCATCCACACAATCTTATCACACAACTTACAACTTACTACACAGCACACACAACATCATAACACACAACATAAACTAACCACACCACACACATCACCACACACACAAATACATATATTAAGGGAAACCACAACACTTACAATACTACCGCGCTAATTGATTTTTGAGCACGCCACAATCACCTATTTTTATTTACACTATGGATTGAGGAAATATTATGCATATATATGAATCTAGGTTCGTCGGTACTGTGCGTATCGAGCCCCACACATTATTTAAGTTCTAATGCAATTTTAGAGCAATGTATATGCGGCTATTTTTATCATTCATAGTGAAAATATACTTTTACTTCTACTATGCAATTTCACTACGGCGAGGATATTACCTCTGATTGGAGCAACAAATAGAAAACACACATTGTATTCGGAAATAAAGAATCATTTAGTACTTGCCGTGAATCGTTCAATACTTGACATGAATCATTCAGTGATAGACGCGAATCGAGGCGATGCATCTGTGTAGAACCGGCTATAAGGAACCAACGTGAGAAATAGAAGTACAGATATAATTTGAGAGTAATGAGGGATATATATATTAAATATAATTAATAAGTTATATAATAAAGTAATTTTAATATAATAAATTATCTCTATATATTATTTAATAAAAAAATTATACATAAATATATTATATATATAATAAATAAGTTTTAATTTACGTATTAGACCTCTCAAACTAGTATATAATATTGATAAAGTACCTGTATAATATCAGATGTAATAATAAGTTATGTCTAATATAATTGAGATTCAAGCATTAAAAAAACTAATAGATAGTACATGTTGTGTTTTTTGTGTGGCGTAGATATGCTGCAAGTAGTGTGTGGTGGTATGCATAGTAGTGTGTTTATCTTATAAAACGTATCTTCGTCACTTGAATTCTTCTCAACTATAATCAATATCATCACAGAAACATAATTGGACTCATATGCATGAGATATATGTGTATATATCATCCACTAGAATGAAGTCGTTACAATAGAGACAAACACTCATCATGGTCGTTCAGGAAGGATTGATTCATTTAGAGGCTGAGTGTGAAGAGAGTGAGAGCGAGAAAGTGGTAAAATATATCTGAAATTCAATTACATTATACTGGTAAAGCTCAAAATAATTAATATTTTTCACCCATCTTATCTCATCCGATGATATATAGGATAAGGATTAACTCCTTTTTTTAAACCCATGTGAGAGATATATTAATATATTAACACAAATTATATAAACATCCTAATATGTATTTTATATTAAACTACACTGGCTAACCCTTACCAGAATATGAATAAAAGAATCTTTTGATGTCAAGGTTGCCTCAACCAGTTCCCGTGTATATAGTAAACAAATAAAGTTATATAAGTGATATTATTTTACTTTGTTAATAATATACTGAGATATCTCTATCATTATTCGTAATTTTCATTAAAAAAGTTTGCTTATACTTTTCAATTACAATTCGAATAAGGGTGAATAATTATGTGAATCTGAAGTCAGACGTAAAAAAAACTATAATATGATATGAAACTATGGAGTATATAAAAATAATATAAAGTTTAAATAAGCAGAAAGAGGAAAGATTGTGATGCAAAATTATCAAATTAATCTAGAACAGCTAAAACACCAACTTGCATTATTATTATTAATAAAAATCTAAATTTATATATAGGAAGTAAATATAAAATGTAATTTTAAACACAAAGATAATTATATATACTAAATTGGCCTGAGAGAAATCATATATTAATATATCAGTGTATTTGGATTATATGTACAGTTGAGTACAGTTATGACAGTTTTAATAAAAAAAACGAATAGGTACCACGTAAGAATTAAGATATATTTGACTCATATGGAGTTAATCATATAATATGCTTTATTATGTAATAAATTTCGTATATTAAGGGGAAAAAAATGTGCTTTTTAATTATTTTCCAATATATAAATAATTAATCTTGTTGAAAAAAATTATGAGTAATATTACACTTTTATCTCTGAGAAGTGAATAATATTTGATAGCAATTAATACTTTCACATTCTAAATCACTAATACTTTACTTTATGTCTTCATCACTACACCTTTTATAGGTGCACTCTATTCAAGCTGTAAGAACTTTATATAAGGTTTTCTAGCCCTATGCTCTCACGGGTTTAGATCTAATATATACGCCATTATGAGTCAGAACAGGACATAAACATAGTAAAATGAAAAATATCATCTATATTCGCAAATTTTTTTTCACTCATCGACTTGCAGTCATCATATGACGAGTTATCTTACGCGCATATGGTGAAGCCTCCGACAAGTAAAGTTGGTAGTAGCGGAGAAGAGACTCGAGGGTTATATTTATTTTCGTGATCGAGGGAATAAAAAGGTGATGAATTTATTCATTCATTCACGAGAAAGTATTTTTTTCGCACAAACGCCGAGAAGCTATCTTATGGGCTTTATCATGAGTCTAATTCTGTGCGAGGCAGAGGACGGTCAACGCATGCACACGCTCATAATATGACTCTTAGTCCACATAGGGCACCATAGCAACTAGATATATCCTCACTGGCAATGGTAAAATATAATACCCGTATTTAAGTTATTTATTTAGGTATTTTACTTATACTATATACTATAATATTATTTATTAATATGGTAGTAGTATATAGGTAGTTAAACTACCTCATCACAGAGGTACCTATAATTATATAATATATATAATATAAACTACTATTAGTTAATTATAATATATAATATTTAATATAACACATAATATAAATTAAATTAAATATACCGATATATATAACATATATACTATAATATATATATATATATTAAATATATTAATATATTAATAATATATAATATATATATATTATATATATTAAATTTATAAATATATAAATATATATATATATGATATAAATATAATATATTATATTATTACTTTCATACCTGTACCTTATTTCTGTTTTACCCGCTTGGGTCAGTTTTGATATTTTTTTTTATGTTTATTTTAAATATAACTTATCTAAGTATATTATTGTAGGTTAGCGCAATTGAAATCAATATAATAACATATACAACATTATTCCCCCTAATGATAATTATATATTCGATATAAATTATATAGGACCTATTCAAAGGTTTATCTTAGGTTAGCGTTATTTATATAATTTATATATTTATTATTTAACTAAAGTAATACCTACAAGGTTTAATACTTGAAAGAGCATAATTAATAATATAAATATGCAGGAATGTGGGTGTTATTTATTCTCTCATTAACGGCCTTGTGAGAGTGAGTACACGGGGTGAGAACGAAGAGGTAGGACACACCTATACATTATACCCCTCATCCTTATACCTACGTGGAGGAGGTATCTATTAATCACGGATACCCCACTACTCCCCATACTTATATGAGATAATTTATGGGTATTGCTGAGGGGTTCCTCTGCTCCTCACCGATGGTTAGGTAAATGGAAAACGTATCCACCGTCTGATTATATGATACCACGTTCGACTTCGAGACTCACCCCTTAACTTTTTTATTATTTTTTATTTTTTATTATCTTCTTTTTTTTTATTTATTTTATTATTTTTTTTATTTTTTTTTTACACACATATTGTAATATAACAGCTTTATAACGATACTGATTTACAAAATGTATTATTGGTTTTCTGAGTAAGTATCGTACTTTCGAGATATTTCGTTATAAAATATTATGTTATTTTATGTTATTTTGTTTCTTTTAACATTGATTAATTAGCTTATACGCTGATATTATCTCAAATTAATTGTATAATTGGTTTATTTTACTGCATAAAGTGAGTCGTTATCACCTGATGAGATATATATTTATTATTTAAAACATATATTTATATATACATAAAATATGATTTTAATTAAATATTATAAAATAGTAATATCGAGTATACTTAGTGTGAGGAATCATGTCCGTTACCCCATTTACTACTAACTTGAGACGAGATTTACCCAATTTGAGTTGGATCATTCAATCATATTAGCATATAAATACCTTTACTAGTAAGTAGAGAGATACGAGAATAGAAATAAATCAAAAACCCTTTTCCCCTTCTTCTCATGAGTAAACAATAAAAAAGTTATCCTACTAAAGTTGGTTATAATATATACCACTATATATAATATTATGTATATGCAGATACTTATATATTATTAGGTAATATTTAGTGACATAGGCGAAGATTATCGCTAGGATGATAGTACGAGTAATGCGGCTCATCATTACGAGAGAGTCAGATCTTTTTGCTTTAGTAAATTGCGAGTAAGACTACAAACACATCGGTAGTGTAAACCCAGGTACGAGCCCGAAAGAGAGAGTGTTCATAGTCTATTACTACTGAGAGGTAGAAGCACTGATAATCAGAAAAATCCTGGTCTGTGACCGCATCGTGCGGCCAAGTGATTCTGAGACGCTATGTGTGTCCTCTAAGTGCAAGCTATCTTTATGTCGATTAACATCATGTCCGTTGCGTAGAGACACCATTCTTGAAAAGGAGGAGAAAATCAATAAACAGTATATGCTCTGGTTGGATGTAAACTAACCAAGATGGTGTTCTTCTCTTGTAAGTCCTAAGCCATGTAAATCACAAAAATCATATGAGGATAGAAATAAGAGGAGTAATGATCGATAAAGAATAACAAGTATCTGAAAAGTGTAAATTAAAGAGAGTTGCGATATATAATGTCATACAAACCAGGTAGGAGAGAGAGAAAAAATTAAGTAACAAGACTCATAAATCTCGTCTAGATCATCCTCAACTAAATATACTATCGTGAGGTTAATAATAATCAGCCTAAGTAGAGTTAGATTATTTCTTATCTCTGTGACGACTTATTCTCTTCTATGTACCGGTGCAGAGAGTCCTGATGGATTAACTCATTAACTCAATAAATCTTTGCTATATATAATCAAAATATATATCTATTTCTCTTAATTTAGAAAAAACCACCCACATATATTAGCTCGTGAGAGGAGTGGCTATTTTCGCGAGGCAGTGAAGTTAACTGGCACATAAATGTCAGCGGATATGCCATATTCCCATATTTCGTGCAGTATACATTATACGTCCTTTCTCTACACAACTGATCTAATATTCGAGCGAAATAACTTGAGCCTCATCGCAATTTCTACCCAGCTCAATAAATAATATTATATGACTCATGGTCCTTATCAGGGTATATCTAATTGTAGTTATAACCTAAACCAGTTTACTCTACTCTTACGCAGAGTAAACTGAAAAGACCTTTCAATGAGGGTACTATAATAATAAAATGTTTAATACAGTAGCACAGTGCAATTTTAGACATGGTCTTTCTCTCATTTGAAGGAAAAAAGGGGTAGAGGTGTTTCTTTACTTGAACTTCAGTAAGTTTCAAAATTTTCTATTTTATAATTCCTTTTTTGTGTCCTGTAAAATTCTTGGGAAAACCAGTATAGTTATTTTATTTCGAATTGAAAAGAAGATAGGTAGAAATCGATTCCAAAAAATAACGAAAATAATTTTAACCTGTATTCTCTCGCACATTACTGGACACTACGGTTAGCCACCTTATATTTTAAGAGTAAATGATCAAGGATAGAAAAATGATCAAGTTAAGATTGAAATGTCACTTAATATTGTGCACGTACTCCTTCTACGTCTTGGTATCTTACTATGCAACAATCTAGGTCTCTTAAGAGGATGAAAATAGTCATTAAGATAAGCCAACAATATCACTATAGTACGCTTCAATAATAACAGTTAGATAGATTATAGTACAGTAATTAACTTTATTATATTATTAATGTATGTTTGGGTTATCCTTATTTATCTATAGTAGTCGTATTCGAGAGAGCAAATATTATCTAACTAAGTATACTATCATGAGGTCTTAGTGAGTAATATACGACATTGGCGAGTAAAGCACGATAACAAGTTAATGTCATTTATCAGCAGGTTATTATGCGCAGTGTCTTGTGGACAACTTTCGTAAAATATTCTTTATGAGGATCAATGTAAATTCAGGGAGTGATAACTCACTATGATAGTGATCTAAATTGTTGTTGTTTGAATAATGTGAACTCAAAATCACAGAGTTTCAAATTATAAAAATATACGCAACGAAATATATGACTAAATTGCTGGAAGAGGTATTATATGAAAATTAGTAGTTCATGTATTGTCCCAGCTGAGATACAGGATAAACTAATAGAGGAATGAGTTTATTTACCTTTGTGATTTTATTTTAACTGAGTGACCTATCTACTACATCTTATTGATCACAATTTCACTTAAACACTACCTTTATCACTAATACGTGATTTTTAATTTCATAAATAATTGAGAATGGATAAAAATAGTATGTTCATTAATATAAATAGGGTAAATATTTTAGGGGAATGTACACCATCACTCAGATTTCAGATAAAGAGATATTTAGTAGCTAAAATTTGGTAAATTGGATCTATTTTTCATGGTGCTTTTATCTTATCTTATAACGATCATCTGAAATAAAAGTTTAATGAGCGACGTTATAAAATACTTTATCAGTGAGAATTAGGTGGCGTTCGAAATTTCGGGTCCACACTGAAATTATTAATTTACCGAGTTATTTACAATAGTATCTACGAGCAATATTATGAGACCGGCGCGTGCATCCAATATGCGAAAAGTGATCACTAACAGAATAATAACTTGAATAGTGTATGCTGTCTCGAATTGCGAGTCGTCATTTGGGACTCATTCTTGTCTCACCGAGTACCATTATTGTATACAATAGAGTTGCGGACAACTTCGCCGCGATAATCTCAGCACGAGAGAATGCCTAGAACATCAAGTGAACACGGTCACTGAGAACAAATCCGTGTTATATCTTAAGAGAGAGCAAAATCTGAGAGCAATCTTCCCGAGCAAATTACTCTGCTCCAAGTAAAAGCAGAGGACACAATGCCCTTCTACATAGAATCAGAGGAGATTAATCTATTAATGATAGTATTGTGTTTTTCAATCCAATTTATGAGTGCCTAATTCAAAACCGATAGATTGTATCATATCTCGAGTGTGAGCCAAATATGGAGTAGACATATCAAAAGATATTAGTCATTATTGATGAGGGTGCTATAACACGGAATAACATGTACATCATTTGTGAGTCTGAATAAATATTCACATGAAAAATAGATCACGATTCTCCTACAATTTTTTGTGTTAGCGAATTCTATTCTGTAGTACTCACTGTTCCAGTAAGCATTCTTTATCTATTACCTTGAAATTATAATCTCTTAATACAATATTCCACATCAAAACCAACTTAGTATACTATATTCGTATAAAGTTATTATATCAGTCTTTTACAAATATTTTCATACTTACTATATCGGTACACTTTTAATATATAAATACCTATATAAAGGTAAGTCATATAGATACACGCAGAAAACACACCTTATGGTATCTTACAAAATTGGAGTAGATATTATCTTTTAATTATCTGCCATTAGAGTTATTTTTGATCCGTTCTGTTACATTGAGCAGTCAATAATAATATAAATACGGGAGGTATACGTATACCTTATCTCATTGAATTGATTAGTATCACACTATTTGGTACAGTCTAATGAGTGCACTAAATGTTAATCGTACAAATCATGATAGTTCTTGTCAGTAGAGAAATATTGTCAGAGAAGCTAATCCATGCACCATATAAGGTGATGGAAAAGTTTCCTTGATTTTTCTCTTAGACCATAATTAGTGAAAAGTAGTAGTAAAACAGCACACAATCCGAAAAGAATTTATTTAAGGATTGTTTCTAGATATAACTAGTATTTATGTTATAATATTATAGTATCAAATTACTACATTACTATTAATCATTATATCGTAATATGACTAATGTATTCTTTATTCAAGTTGTTCAACTAAAATAAACAATCTACTCCAAAACAATACTCCATCTAGTGGTAATATAACCTATCATGTAATTGAGTAACAGTTATCAGATTTAACAAATAGATTTTAATAGTAGGTAAGTAGCAAGTGATTACTCATTCATGCACACCTTATCACTACCCTATGAGTAATTATCTATCCTACCGCCCAGGAAGATCGGAGAGATATTATACATAAATACAACGTGACCATATAGGGTTATCTAAACTGGTGAAACACTAACATACAGATAGTATATTTATAATTCTTCTCTATACATTGAAATTAAGAATAGTAATAAGTACCTTAATATTAGAATTAATATATATATTATTAATATATATAATAATATATTAATATATATATAAAATATAAATATTTATATAATATACATATATATATATATTTATATTATAAGTTATATATATTATATAAGCTATATCATACAATATGACTAAAAAATTATTGCAAAAAATTTATGTATAATCTTCTAGCTTCTTGTGGCATAATGATGAAACTATAATGAGTGATCTAATACTATTGTATTAAATAAAAAACATTATTTTAAAAATTGCAGGTGCCATAAAAATAAAATACTTCCCTAGCTAAATACACAATCCGTTTCAGTATCATGATATTGTGTCACTATATATAGAGATCTTGTAAAATGTACCGCGTGCTGTAATCCATGAATATATAAATAAAAAAAGTAGAATCCTGAAATAAAATCTGAGAGTCAATGATATTTATTAATTAATGAATTGTATTTAATATTAATTTATTTTATAAATGACTATAATGACTAATATATTGAGAAAATCACGTTGTCATAATCGTTTAGCGATCTTTACTAATAACATAGCTATAAGATTTAAGGAGTGAAATAAGAAGATACTCATTCAAGTAATAGATAAAGCTACTGCTGCAGTCTGGCCGAAGATGGAATCAGTATGAATTTCACCAATAACACTATTATAACATATAATATAATATTATTATTATAAATATAATATTTATCTTTTTATTTTATTTATATAATTATTATTAAGTACAGTAACATATATAATAATGTGTTTATGGGGAGCATGTTTATAATACTATACAGAAGTAAAGCAGAAGAATGCGAAGTCGTAAAATAAAAATTCATAATTTTGAGCTAAGTAAGAGAAATATTTTCTGTCACCTATATCGAGAGTTTATTGAGAGATCGAGTATATGGAATGATCTGAGAATTGTCACAAACACCAGAGTATCAAGATGAGTAATCTATACTATTAAGAGGTTGAATAATTAGGTATAGTAAATATAATATTATATGTGATATGTTGATTATCACAGTATTATTATTTAATTGCCCAACTAGTACATGTTTAATAATGGTGAATATCAATTCTTGTATGTTGTCTAATGAGAACACCGCAATAAACTAACATGTAACCTATAAACATACAGGAACCGATTATGTGAAACGAGGATTTACCAGCGAGGGCAACTAAAGTAAAATGTAAAATTGCTCCCCATATGCAATGAGATGGAGTTGATGTTAAATACTTAACAAAGGAGACCATCCTTAGCGCACAGATGTATTTGCTTGCTATACTTCAATCCCAAAAGATGTGAATTTATTTACTCAGCACTAAATAATTGTGCGAGCAATTAATTCCATTTCAAGGAAAGAGAATAATATGATGTTAATATAACAAGATGAAAACATTACACAAAAATATTTAAATTTTAACAATAAAACAATAAATAAATTATAAATAAGAATAACGTATCTCAGGAAACGACTTACAATTACCAATTGAATTACCCTATTTTTAATCAATTAAAATTCTATTAGAAATTTACATATATTACATATCTTTATTATATTATATATATATTCTATATATATTCCAAGACTGCATACTGATATGATATATCAGTAATATCCTTGTGTCTATATATTAATTGTAGTATAGGTGACTACGGGATAGTCTGAAATGGAATAATTGTTAAAAAATATTAAATAAACTGAGAATGGTCTACATGATAGTATATTATTGGATCGGAATAACACCACATGTATACCACACTTGAGCTGTAACCACAATTAAAATATATCTTTATAGAGTTCGGATATGAGTGTTTGAGACTTGCTATTATTATAAAAATAAATTTAAAGATCTTCAAGTTTCTTATAATCCTATAAATATCTTCTAACACCTATAAATACCAATACTCTCAACTATTTGAATTTCAGTATATCAAGCACATCTGAACAATCGACAAAAAATCAAATCAGCGATGTCATGTAGACAAGTCACTACATATACCAAGAGAGTGAAATGATAAACATATAATTCAAAAATTAATCAGAGCGTTGTACTAACGTAATCAATAAAAATTCATTTACTGTATACATAAATCTAGACAACTTAATTAAAAAACATATATAATTTTAACTCTACGGTTTCTCATACTGTATACCGTTTATTTATATATGGCGATAAATTATCGTAATAGAGATCTCTTCACTAATATAGGTTCATATGGCTCATATGGGAAATAAACGCCGTCCATGTCAATTTTTATATAATTAATTCGATAAGTTAATATTTCACTAAATCCTTTCCTTATATATTAGATAGAATATAATCTAATACTGAGGATAAAATAAACCCTAGTTCACTTAATTAGCATAAAACTCAAATACGAAATGGGCAAGTGAAAATATCTCCTTGAGGGTTTTATACTCTATATGACAATCAAATTTCAAAAAATGCTAAAAATATAATTATTCCAACTATTCTTTTCCATACAAAATTAAACTATAGAGAGACCTTGCGATGATAGGAATTAAATGTGATATTTCCCGATTAAATTGTCTGCTTGAGTAGGGCGATAATTAAATTGTATAAATAAAAATGAAATGTATGGACTTGTTCAATCAAAAGTATCTAATAATTACCAATGGTTAAATGATTTTTGACTAAACTACGTTTTGGTTTTAATCACAGATAATTTTTACGGCCGAAAACACCATTATGTAAGTAATAATAATACGATATTAATTTTGTATATGCCCATGGTATATAACCGAAATAACGGGGTGAAATTAATCTGAGTAAGACTAAACTGTACCCCTGAGTTTGTGTGTCGGTCCATCTCGCCTGAAATGATCTGCGGAGAGATCCACTGCGAGATGTAATAGGACGACGGGGATATTAGTGTGAACAAACCTATTGAGAGTCTGAAGCTTTATCCGAGCAGAATAAGGGGTGTAAATGACTTTCGCTGACTATTCTCACCAATATCCACTCGATGTGTTTTGGCGAACTAAATTCATACACATAGATTATTGAACTATGTGTAGAATCTCTGTTCATTCAGGGGAATCCAGTCTCGAACGATACCCCCCTACACTTTCAGGCATTCTCCCAATACGGAGCATATTTTCAGTCTCACTCACCATATCGATAAGCGAACCTTGGACACACTGGAGTATTTTATTGTATTGAATTGATTGAATTGCTGTTGAACTATAGATCGTGTAATCTTCAGTCTGACTCATAAATTGAGCGTACATATCCATTCTCTCGATAACACACATGCTGTACAATGCATGAATGGTCCCGTACTACTATGGGGTCCATGCAACATGTAAAAACATAAATTAATCTTTTCTATGCGCGCTCGTCGAGAGCATAATATAACCTACATAGCATATCGACACGTGAGAAATGCCTAATCTATGTCCGTAGTCAACCATCTATACATATAAAAATCATATATATAGAATAGATAAATATGAATATATCTTGACATCGCTTTAATTTGTGGTGCTCATATTATTAGTCTGAAAAGAATTTTTATTTAACACTACCTTCAAAAAATAACTCAATCCCACTACCTTACATAACGTTAGCTATCGAGTCACATAGTACAGCGCCACTTTCTGGCTTTTTCTTACATTATATGTATTTGCAGTACTGATAGCTGCGGTGTTTATATCAAGCTCGGTCAACAAAATACGAGTGGACCGTGATCTTTATGATGAAAAGTTTTATCTATATCATAGCTTTAAAACCAGCTCAGATATGACAAAAACTCCATGTCTTCTGCGCATAGGTTCATGTTAGAAAAAAGGCTAGTCTCCGCTCTCATTTATATATAGTTGTATTGTCAATTATGGTATTTTAGTATTTTAAATAAGCTGTACTACTAAGTAATATTAAGATAATAATATAAACAACCTAACTGATGATCTAAAGTCACATCTAGCTATCTACACATCTTTTCGAGACCGGCACTTACGAACTATATCTAAAGCCTAACTAAGTTCAAAATATGTAGTTGCCCTCTGGATTGATTTTCTGGCATTCGTGAAGGGAATTTATATGAGTATATCGATTAATTCGGACCCAATTTCATGTCCTTCAAGTCTCTAGTGTGACTATATTGAAAGGCACCGCTTCGTAGGACGCATCTTCTAGATTCCTTCCATTCATCATATCCCTTTGGATCCTTAACATAATAGCATTTTACTTGAGAATAGTTAAGACCAAGGTACGATAAGGATCGATAACTGGCTTAATTGTTCTATGTTTTGTCGCTATTCAGTTGATTAAGACCTACCAATTAATTACCCTTCATATGACTATTGACCATTACTCTTCCCACTCCTCTGTCTACAATACATCCGTCTCCATGAAATAAATATAATTTCAACTATTATCAGCCAAACAAAATGTTATCCATATTAAGTATAAATAGTTAAAATGATGAATAAATTCATTTCCATTGGGTTACCTGATCAATTCATTTAATCATACATTTTATCATCTTCCATACACCATATCGGCTAAATAACCCTGAGTATCATAGGTAACATGTTTACGCGTAATGTAGTGAAAATACATATGCAACTTTATAGCTTAAGATTGTAACTTTTTCTTAACGTCATGCAAGCACCAGCGGAGTAATGAGACTAGGGAACGAGCCGTTAAGTAGACTTACAGCGGCGGATTATCTGTATCAAATACTATTAAATGATTGAAGTTTTGACCTTTATTATCAGGTACTAGTTGAGAGCTCAAGACATAGTGTCTTAAGGGTCGAGACGATATGAGAGGCATATTTATCTTGCAAGTCATAAGATACGTAGTCTACATTGGCTGGTCAGGTAAATTCTTAGAGCATAGCTGCATGCTCTACTCCTCTATCCGTAGCTTACTCATATTATATTATATATTTTACAATACAAACACGCATAGATCTGAATATTCAGTAATTAATATGAGATCTTAATTAATAATATCTATTTTTTAAAAGTATTTATAATCCGTATAACTATATTCTAAGCGTTTTACTCAATTTGACATAACCATAAGTTTAATATAATATAATATAATATTATATATATATATATATTATATATATATTAATCACCATACATATGTAAGTTAAGTTAAGTTTAAGTTAAAAGTTAAGTCAAAAGTTAGTTAAAAGAAGTTAAAAGTTTAAACAATCATATATTAATTTCAGAATAAAAATTGACAAAGAAGATAATTAAAATTTAAACCTTTACTTTGATGGAAAAATGATACAAGTGAAACTTAAAATTTAGAGATAAGTTAAGTTAAAAGTTAAGTAAGCTCTACTGGATTAATCCTATGATTTGATCCTTCTTATATTTTAATTACGTTGAGACATGAGAACATAATCTTTATTATAGACCACAATTCTTCACTATTATTGCTCGTTTCATATACTAATATTCGTAATATGATATTGAACTTTGGTGATAAAACGTACACAATAACTCCTATCTCACATTGATGTTAATAAAAATTATAACAAAATATATATCGCATTCAGGTATATACACATGGTGATATGAAAATGTACTAGTACAATGTGAGAGAGAGTTTGTCACGGTGTTAAATGGATGGATTTACCTAACGATGATATGATGCAACTTTTGTTACCTCTAATTAAGTTCACCAGATCTTTTGTTTAACTTATAACCGTAAAACACAGTGTCAAAGAAGACAAGGTCCCTCCTATGAGCTGGATCAACACTATGTATATATATATAATTATAATACGTATATATATATATATATATATATATAATTATAATATAAATTTAATATATATATATATAATATAATATATATAATATAAAATATATAATTATATAATAATTATGATATTATATTATAATTTATATAATATAATATTATAGTATATATATATATAATATATATATTATAAATACATAAATAAATATATAAGTAATAAATATAATACTATATATATAATATATAATATATAGAATAAATTATATATATAATTCATACTTATATATATATACTATATAATAATTATATAAATATATATACCATAATATAATATATACTTAGTATATATATATATATATATTATAATATATATATAATATATATATATATATATATATCTATATACATTATTTTCATATATATCATATAATCTATATATCTATTATTAATCTCCTTATATATTAATATCTTATATATAATACTATAATATAATATATATATTATACGTAAAGTTATTATAAATTATATATATAATAATAGACATTATAAATATTAAATATAGTATATAGTAATATATAATAAAGATATATAATATAATATTAATATAATATAAATATATATATATTTATAATGATATATTATTATAAATATAATTTATTTATTGCTCTTTTTTATATAAATAATCTAAATAAATAATATTTCGTATAAATATATAAAAAAAAAATAAAATAAAAAATATATAAAATTATAAGTATGAAATAATATAAATAATATATATATAATATAATATATAATCATATATAAATATATATATATATAACAAGGCGTATTGTTGAAGGAAAATATATAGAGATTAATTAAATATATGTCTTAATCTTATATTATAATTATCTATACTATCATACTATAAAAAAATATATAACTAGGATATATATATATCTAAGTATATATTTAATATATATATATATATATATATATATATAATTATAATATTCATATATATATAATTTAATAAATATATATATATATGTGTATATTATTATTATATATTCTGACTATATATATAATATATATAATATAATTTTATACTATTTATACTATATAATATATATATTATATATATAATATATATTTATATATATTTATATATATATATATATATATTATATATTATAATATATTTATATTATAATAATTTATATATATATATATATATATTAATATTTAATATTATATAATTTATTATATATTTATATATAATATATAATAATATAATTATATATATATATATATATTATACTACTCACTTCTTAATTATATATTATATATAATATATTTATTATACTAAATAGTTACCTATAAAAATATATAATCACTATATATATTATTTACTAATATTTAAATTATAATATATCATATTATATATATACATATATATACTATATATATATATTATATCTATCTATCTATATAAGTATTAATATAATATAATATTAATTTTATATTATTATATATATATATAATATACAAAATATAATATAAATACTATATAATTAAAGGAGGTAATATAATATATAAATATCATATAAAATAATAATAAATATAATATATATAATATAATATATTACCATTGTTACTGTACTAATTATTAATATATTATATATATATATAATATAATATATATATATTATAACTATGTATATATATCTACCATTATATATATTATAAATAATATAAAAATATATATATATATATATATATATATATATATTATATCTGTGGGTTATATCTACCGATTTACCCAGCCGAACCAAAACAACGAACCATGAGTGGAAAATGCTTGAGAGTGGAAGAGATATCTGCCTGCTCAATAGAGAAGGTTTAACAATTACGAACTTGAAGGCAACCCAACTAATATATTGAATTATAGTTTATTCGATGTAGTGAAAATGTGTCAAGAGATTATTTTATATCCAATCAAAAACTTAGTATATATAAGTGTTATATTTATTATAATATTATATATATATTATATATACTATATTATATAATATATATATTTATATAT
This sequence comes from Trachelipus rathkii, assembly GCA_015478945.1. Taxonomy (NCBI): domain Eukaryota; kingdom Metazoa; phylum Arthropoda; class Malacostraca; order Isopoda; family Trachelipodidae; genus Trachelipus; species Trachelipus rathkii. The sequence continues at coordinate 33,054 of JABUQX010029095.1, forward strand.
TATTAAATAAAGAGATATATATTAATATATATATTTTATATATATATATATATAGTATATATATATTATATATATAATAACTATATATATATAGTATATATATATAAAATAGATTATATATATTAATAAATTATATATAAGTACGTAATGTTATATATATATACTTATATATAGGGGGTTTATGACACTGTATAATATTGTAGTATAGTATATATATCATATATATATATTATATATATGTATTAATATATATATATATTAATAATAGATATTATATATATATCTATATTTATATATATAAGGTAAAACTTAAGTTTTTTCCTGTGGAACCTCTTCGATTTAGGAGGAAATATATCGAAATATTATCGTATGAACTCCTGATATCTATCGATATATAGGTAGGTATTAATATAAATATAATACGGGTATAGTATATAATATAGTTATATATATAGTGAGTTATATATATATATATATATATGATATAATAATAATATAATAATTATCCCTCCTAAAAGAGCCCCAATCTTAATATCTCAAAATCTACAACATGCACCGGGGGAAATAGGAATACATTGTGAGATGCTTGGTCAACAGATATTTAGTGAGTATATTGAATAATAAAAAAAAATATTGTATAATAATTATAGTAATATGCGTAAAAGCTAATTTAGAACTTTTATAATACAGTAATTTCGTTAAATTAATAATAGAACTTTCATAGTAAATTTAGTTTATGTTTTTTTATACAATCAAAAGAATACCCCAAGGGTTGTATAAACCACGAGAGCCAGACCGATGCGCAGGAGTCGGGGTCTCTCGGCTTCCGGGGAATCAAGAAGATATTTATGGATTATTTCGCGTTGGATCTATTATTTCAACTACCCACCTTTCCGGGAGGGTCTTCTCGTAACTTCCCGCCTCTTTGGTTATTTGGTTGTCGCGGGGTTCCTCCGCCTCTAACGAATTAGGGTATTTGAAAACTGTCTCCTCAGATTTTTTTCCCGTTTGGCTTCGAGCCCCCTACATTGCAGTGTTAACTTTACAAATAAATATATATTAGGATAATAAATATTATATATTATTATTAGTATATGATACTAATATGAGTTGGGTATATAGATATATAATATAAATATAATTATAATAAATATTAATTAGTAACTCACTATTTATATATATATACTACTCTTATGTTCCCTCGGCGCGGTCTCGTAGCTTCCTCCCTCATATAAAGCCAATTTTATGTTTATTTTTTTTACCATTTCTCTTAAACCAAAATTGTTACAATGATCAATATGTATTTGCTTTTTCTCTGTATGATATATAGATATTTGAGATATTGATATGAGCTTCTCTAGAGCTTGCCATATATATATATTATTATTTATTACTATAAATAATTTATATATATTATTATATTTTATTATATTATATGATTTTATATTTATATATATATATTATATAAAATAATCTTATAATATTATGTTATATATATATATATATATGATATAGTATATATATATATAATAAAATAAACATTACTAAAATTTTTAAGTTTATATATGATAATTTACTCAACTACTGGCCGGTTATCTCTAAATTTCAAGGTTTGTTCAGGTCACAATTAGACTTTTTAATTATCTATTAAAACTATCAATATGTTGTAAGAATCCTAAAACTGTAAAAACAATTTAAAATTTCGAATAAATCTTCAAATTCATTTTCAACAAATTTTTAGAATAATATTCATCTTTGGAATTTAAGAAAAAAAATGGCGCTGTTATTTTATATAAAAGTACATTTTCATTTGAAGAGTGTCCAGATAATACTGAAAATTTTTTATCTATAAAAATATTTTTGTAATACTATAAATATATATAAGATAATAATTATAATATAAAATATATTAATGATAATAAACAATAATAATAATAAGTAGTAGATAATATAATAATAAATATATATAATAAAATGTAAATATAATATATCGTGAGTATTCTTTATAAACTTAGTTATAATATAAAAAATATAATCTGAAATATATTAATCATAAAAACATAATAACTTCACAATCATACTTATACACATATGGGTTCCTCGATAGTATGTCTAATCTTAAGACTATCGACAAATACTCTCGATACGTCAGCAAGAAACTTTGTTACCACATATATATTAATAAAGTAGAATAAATAATATATTAAAATATCCAATAATAATAGATAATATTTATTATATTATATATTATATATTAAAAAATACGATTACTATATATATATATATATATTATTTTATATATTTATATATTTTATTTAGAAATAAGAAGATATGTTTATTATATATATATATTATATAAATATATATATACTATTATATTATATTAGGGTATCATATAGTATATATATATAGTATTATATATATATATATATTATATTATGATATATATATAATAAATAATAATTAAAATTATATATAAATAAATGTATATATTATATATATATATATATATATATATATATTATTATATATATATATATATATAATATATATAATTAAATCTGCACTTAATATATTAAAACTGTTCAATCTCCTTTAATATGAACAGTATTTTATATACCTCAAATTACTGAAGCTACTGTATATAATCTTTTGTTCCAAGAAGTTCTCTACAGCTCGTATATTTTCATACTTACGGTTCAAGACCTAAAAGCACACGGTTCAATTTGATGATTGCTATGTCCCACATGAGAACCTCTTGGGCGAGGAAGGGCGTGGTTTTTCCTATTCCATGTCCGGGTAATAATATAATGTAATGAGAATTAAAATGGCGATTTAATTGAAGGTATGTATAGATAATATCTATGTCCAACAAAACTATCTAGCTGTATAACATATGTACCGTGTCCATAAATTATCTTCTCTATTTATATAAAACAGAACTATTATAAGATCAAAAGACCGTTTCTGACAACCGAGTTTTAAGAATCAAATGTGTCATCTATTACTATATTAAACCATATATATATATTATATATATATACTATATTATATATAATATAGTAATATTAATACTAATATTATTTAATAAATATACTATATATATATAATATATCATATATAATATATCTACGCTTACTTTTTTGCAAGAAGTATTTTAAACTTTTCAGGTATTAGGACAAAAATTGTTTATAAATTTATTTTCTTGTTTCAATGTATTTTTTTCAATTAATCCGCCATTAAAGCAACAGCTCGTGAAACGAAGTTCCAGAGATTGTAGATCCCTTTCTTCCTCCCCCCAAATAGAGAGTGTATAAATGCAGATACAGTTTCGAAATGCCGTTATTGAGCATCCAAAGGTGCAACCTGATCTGGAAATAATCTAGTATAAAGCAAGTGCAAACTTTAATACCGACATGAAAATTTAATACTTTTTTTAAGCCTTGAATTTTTCCTAAGATCTATCATCATTCTCATCCCTTTTATATATATATATACATATATATATTATGAGTGATATAGGCCTATTATTATTCTACTATTATATATATTATATATATCTATTATAGATTATATATATATATATATAATATATATATATATAGTATATATATATAATATATATATAATATGTTATAATATTAATATATATATATATATTATTAGTATATTTATATATATATATAAATATTATTAATGGTATATATATATATATATATATATATATAAATTATATTTTATATTATATATATAATATATATTATATAATATTATATATTATTATATATATTCATATATAAATATAATATAAATAATAATATATAAATACCCTATCACAATAGAAGTAAGGGTACTTAAGAGGGTGTACTGGGAAATTTGAAATTATTATTTTCCTGTTTCTGGACCGGCCAGAATTTTGAAAAAATTGCGGCGGAACCCGGAATCTTTACATCTACTTCTGATAAAAAATTTAGTTGGAAGCAAGGGATCTATTTATAGCATACCATCAGCCCATTTCTTTTTTCAAAATATAATAGCACCTTGTGTAGCATTCATACACAGTGGTGTAGCATAAATATTGTAGTTATTTAAAATAAAGTTATACTAAAAATTATAATTATAAGAATATTAAAGAAGATATTATTTTCAAACTGTCTGGTAAGTTAGTGAGCAGTTAAGAAATAAATGACTCGTTTTGAATAATAATTTAGCTGTCATTATTACTGTACGTAAATGATTTGCAAGCCTTAGATAGGTTCTCGAAATACTGCTGATCTATTATACTGTATGAAGTTGGTAACATCTTCCTCTACTAAATATTTTTCTTCTCAAAGATATTTTTGTTGAAGATGGGCAATAGGTCTATGAATCCCTGCTCTTTCAGTGATTGTGAATAAGGCTGGTATTACATCAGGATAAATTCATTTTCTAAATAAATAGCCTGTGTTTGGGGTCATTGATATGCATAAAATACTTATTTTTGAAGAAAGGCTTACCCTCAAGACCCTTGAACACGCTTGGAGATCTTTCGCTATTTTATAGTGTACCTCTGCTTCTATTAAATTTCAAAAAGAGGACTCTGCCGTTAATTATCCAAATTGTGACTACAGATATTCTCATGGATGTGATTGATTCTTGCATTATTACGAAGTGGAAGGTTGTATCTAATGTTTTTGGAGTGTAACACCAATCTTTCTTTTATGTTGTATAAATTTACACAAAACTCTATTAAATACAATAACACTATTTAAATAAAAAATATTTACGGAAATGCAAATCTTCAATCAATTAATGAATAAAAATCTTTATCAATATCTGTTAATGAATATATCATATATAATATATATATATTCATATACTCTATCACTATTATTATATATTATATTATTAGTAATATATAAATTTACTTCATATATGATATATATCATATATAATACTATATATATATATATAAATATTATTAACATATTCATAATATATATATATATATATATTATAATATATAAACTGATAATAGAAACATTCTTTGCTAGTACCCACCTACCCTTATAATATATACTATATATAATATATATTCTTGGCCTAGGTGGGTCACAACCATACCCCCTCACAAAACCCAGTCATTCACGGTCACACACATGTCGTGTTTTACCCCTTTTATCAGGTAACACTAGAGTGTCACATTTCTTACATATATAGATTTTACCACATATATCCTTATGGTTTTCTAAACATACTGCAGCGTAAAAGTTACGGTTACATTTATCGCAGTAATGTAGATGCCCTCCCTCGATAAGTTTTCCCCTGCATTCGTACTTCTAACATTGTTTTCAATTATAATACTCGCATTCGTGTTAGTGATGATGTTGCTAGTTGTCTACAAAGCTATAACATTTTGGACAAAAAATATCACCCTTAATATTATTACGATTAAAGACCTCCTATAGTTAAAGGTAGTACATTAGTGGGACGTAGAAATAGTTTTCTTTCACTCTATCATAACCTATAACATATAATGGTTTATCTCTATCACTCTCAGTAGGTTTATGCACCACACTGAACCCTCTTTCCCCTTCGTTACTATAAACAAAAATACGGCAAATAGCAAATTTATCTGACCTTTAAGTTCTAACATTATCTCATTTACACTGATTAGCTAATTCCTTACCTTTCTCTTTCACAGCATTAGAAAGGATATTATTCCTTTATTTATTTATCCATCTTACCAATGGCTATTGCTTTAAACCTACATCTTTTTTTATTTTTTTTTTCATTTTTACCAGGTGATACCTATTTAGTTTCGTGATGTTTTCAAAGTTTGCATTAGTGGGGATAATTATACCGTTACCTTCGGGATTGTGAACAACTTTTACTTCCATGATTAAGTCAGAAAACGTGTGTTGGTCTCCTGACTGGAAAGCAGCTTCTAAACGTTCACAGAGGTAGGTAACAACATCATCATCCTTTACTCTTTTCTTAACCGGTATATTTACATCAAAGTTATTTCTAGCAACATCGTTGACTGTAAAGGTGAAACGTACCTCATATTGATTATACCTCCTAAAATTTGATAATTTAAATATTTTAAATTTTATTGAATGTTCCCATTTGGGAACATTGAGTTTATTCGTATAACAAAATCAAGATTTTTTTTAGGAAAAAATTATTTTAAAACTAATATATATATATTTATTTATATAAAATATATATATAAAAATATAAATATATAATATATATATATATATATATATATATATATATATATATATATATATATATATATATATATATATATATATATATATTTATATATATGATATATATATGTATATATATATATATATATATATATATATATATATATATATATATAGATATATTATATATATATATGTATTTATATATTTATATTTTTATATATATATATATATATATATATATATATATATATTAGAGATGGACCGAATATTCATATTCGTATTCGAGAATATTCTCATATTTTTATTATTCGTAATCGAAAATTTTATCCGAATATAAAACGAATATTTTATATTATCGCAAAAATCATTTGCCACTTCATGATATTTCAAAGACAATATTTCGAAATCTGCGTATTGATTTTAATTTCAGTTCTTTTTTAATTCTATTTAACTAAAGAAAATTAGATTGAGCGGCGGATCTTTACGTAGAGCCTAAGATATCATGTTAAGATTTCCAGACTGTCACGGTGAGGCAATCATTTGGCAATGTTTTGTTAGTCATGTTATGTAATATGTTTTCATAATTATATACCTGTGAACTCGTAAGTGAGCAGTGATATATTTGCATTGTAGGCTTGTAATAATTGGAGCTATTGAATACACATTATGTAATTAATATATTATGAAATTAATATTTTGTTTTACAAGTATATTATTAAACAAATTGCACACTGTTTTGAAAGAGTCCAGACTTTAGGCGGATAGGCTATTAAGGGGAGACTTCATAACTAGACCCCCTACTTTTTGAAGGCAAAATCAAAATTTTCACATTTTTTTTTTATTATCTAAATTAGTAGAAAAATTCCTCCTGAACATCATGGTGTAATTATTTTTTAAAAATTCTAAATAGTTTTTTAGATACAGAAATTTATTTAGAGAGGTGTCGAACTAAAAAATTTCAATTTCAGTCAAAATTGCAGTTCCAGGTTTAGGATCAAAAAATGTTTTATTTATAATTATAGAAAATTGTATTTTCATATTCTCAACCTCTAGCTCATTCTTCGGATTTTACTGAGTCAAATAAATGGAGCCGGAGCCGGAGCCGGAGCCGGAGCCGGAGCCGGAGCCGGAGCCTGGGTATATTTTTTCATGAAATAATTTTTTTAGATGAAAAATTTATTGGCAGAAGATGTGCTGAACAATTTTCAAATAGTACAGAATCCTTAGTCGGATCCGGATTCGAAGTCAGAGCCGGAGTCGAAGCCGGAGCCGGAGCCGGAGTATGATTTTTTTCGAAGAATATTTTTTTAGATCTGCTGAACAATTTTCAAATAGTGCAGAAACCTTATTCGGATCCGGAGCTGAAGCCGAAGATGGAGCTGGAGTCGAAGCCGGAGCCGGAGCCGGAGCCGGAGCCGGATCCTGGGTATGATTTTTTTTCTAAAAATATATTTTTAGGGGAAAAATTTAATGCCAGAAGACGTACTGAACAATTTTCAAATAGTGCAGAATCCTTAGTTGGATCCGGATCCGGAGTCGGAGCCGGAGTCGAAGTGGGAGCCGAAGTCAGAGCCGGTGCCATAGTTTGATTTTTTTTTGAAAAATATTTTTTAGGTGAAAAATTTATTGCCAGAAGAAGTGCTGAACACCAAATAGTGCAAAAACTCTTAGTTGGATCCGATCCGGAGCGGGAGCCGGATCTGGAGCCGGATTCTGGGTATAAATTTTTAAAACTTTTTTTTTTAGATGAAAATTTGTTGCCAGAAGACATGCTGAACAGGTTTCAAATAGGAATACTTAGTCGGATCCGGATCCGGAGTCGGAGCCGGAGTCGAAGTCGGAGCCAGAGTGAGACCCGATGCAATAGTATAAATTTTTTTCAGAAGAATATTTTTTTAGATGAAAAATTTATTGCCAAAAGTCGTGCTAAACAATTTTCAAATAGTGCAGAAACCTTAGTCAGATCCGGAGCCGAAGGTGAAGTCGGAGCCGGAGCCGGAGCCGGAGCCGGAGCCGGAGCCGGAACCTAGGTATGAATTTTTTCAAAAATATTTTTTAGGTTGCCAGAAGACGCACTGAACAATTTTCAAATAGTGCAGAAACCTTAGTCAGGTCCGATCCGGATCCTGGGTATAAATTTTTTTCAAGAAATAATTTTCTTAGATGAAAAATTTATTGCCAGAAGACTTGCTGAACAATTTTCAAATAGTTCAGAAACCTTAGACGGATCCGGAGCCGGAGCCGGAGCCGGATCCTGGGTATGAATTTTTTTTTTAAAATATTTTTAGGTGAAAACTTTATTGCCAGAAGACGTGTACTGAACAATTCTTACACAGTTCTGTGAAACCTTAGTCAGATCAGGTCGAAAGTAAAGTCGGAGTTGAGTAGGAGCCGGAGCTGAGTCAGAGCCGAGATCAAGAATTTTCTCAAAAATACTTTTAGTGAAAATTTAATTCCAGAAAACGTACTGAACAAATTTCAAATAGTGCAGAAACCTTAGTCGGGTCCGGATCCGGATCCAGATTCGGAGCCTTATCCTTGGTATAAATTTTTTCAAGAGATAATTTTCTTAGATGAATAATTTATTCCATAAGACTGAACAATTTTCAAATAGGGCAGAATCCTTAATCGGATCCGGATTCAGAGTCGGAGCCGTAGTCGAAATCGGAGCCGGAGTATGATTTTTTTCGAAAATTTTTTTTGTGAAAAATTTATTGATAGAAGAAGTGCTGAACAATTTTCAAATAGTGCAGGACAGAAACCTTAGGCAGATCCGAAGCCGAAGCCGAACTCGGAGCCGATGTCGGAGCCGGAGCCAGAGCCGGAGCCGGAGCCGGAGCCGGAGCCGGATCCTGGGTATTAATTTCTTTCAAAAAATATATTTTTAGGCGAAAAATGTATTGCCAGAAGACGTGTTGAACAATTTTCAATTAGTACAGAAACCTTAGTCGGATCCGGAGCCGGATCCGGAGCCGGATCTTGCTTATAAATATATTTCAAGAAATATTTTTTAGTTGAAAAATGTATTGCCAGAAGACTTGCTGACTAATTTTCAAATAGTTCAAAAACCTTAGTCGGATCCGGATCCGGAGTCGGAACCGGAGCCGGAGTTAGAGCCGGATCCTGTTTATAAATTTTTCCAAGAAATATTTTTTTAGAAAAATATTTGTTGCCGGAAGAAGTGCTGAACAATGTTCAAATAGTGCAGAAACCTTAGTTGGATCCGGATCCTTAGTCGGAAACGGAGCCGGATTCTGGGTATAATTTTGTTCCGATAAATATTTTTTTTTGGTGAAAAGTTTATTGCCAGAAGACGTGCTAAACAATTTTCAAATAGTGCAGAAACCTTAGTCGGATCTAGCGCCGGATCTGGAGCCGCAGCCGGAGTTTGAAAACGAACAGGATTCTGAGACATAGCAATCACCTGTAAATCTGCAAATACATCACAACCCCAAACAGCACCCTTACCATAATAACTGTCACAGCCACCATTCATAGAGCCGCAGTCCCAGCCATAGAAAACAATAATTACTTTTCTTTGGGTAGTAAAGAAGCTTTTAACAGTGTAACACGATAGAATATATATATATATATATAAATATTATATATATATATATATATATATATATATATATATATATATATATATATATATATATTATTTTTATATATAAAAATATATATATATATATATATATATATATAAATATAAATATATATATATATATATATATATATATATATATATATATATATATATATATATATATATATATACATATATTAAGTTATTACATATTATTATTAATTATTATTATATTATTACATATTACATATATATATATATTACATACACATTATTATTATTATATATATATATTATATTATTATATATATATATATATATATAAAAGTATATATATTATATATATACATATATATATAAACATATATATATTATATAAACATATATATATTATATATATTATTATTATTATTATTATTATATATTATTATTATTATATTATTATATATACATATATATATATTATTATTATTATTATTATTATTATTATTATATTATATATATTATTATTATTATTATATTATAATCTATATATTATTATTATTATTATTATATTATTATTATTGTTATTATTATATATTACTATTATTATTATATAGCTATTATTACATATTATATTATTATTATTATTATTACATATATATTATTATATATATATATATATATATATATATATATATATATATATATATATGTATATATAAATATATATATATATATATATAGTATATGTATATATATATATATATATATATATATATATATATATATATATATATATATATATATATATATATATATATATATATATATATATATATATATATATGTATTGGGTTAGAAAAGAATCAGAGGTGGGGTGAGGTAGCAAGGAATGGTGTTAGAGTAATGGAAAATGAAAGAGAGTGGAGGGTGCCCTACCTATAATATGCGGATGATTTAGCTTTTTTAGTGTGACGAATCTGAAATAGCCTTTGAGGGGATTAGTAGAGAGATTTGGCAGGTGTAAAAGGAGGGGTTTGAAAGTAAACGTAGAATAGAGTAAGGTTATGGTTTTGAGTGAGGATAGTTCTCTGTGTAAAGTTATGTTAGATGTGAGCAGCTGGAACAAATGTCCGAGTTCAAATATTTAGGATATATGGTGGATGAAAAGGAAACGGATGATGCAGAATGTAGTATGAAAGTTGTGAATGGAAGGAAGATGGCTGGTGCAATTAAATCCTTAGTGGATGCAAAGGGAATAAGTCTTGAGTGTGCTAGGGTCTTACATGACGGTATGCTATTACCTGTGCTAATGTATAGTAGTGAGACTATGGTCTGGAATAAGAGGTACAGATATAAAGTATAGATATGAACTTCTGCTGGGGCTACACGGCATTTTGATGGGTGCTCCTGGTTTACAGGAGCAACCAACCAAAGTCAAGCCACGCCGACATGTGCATAAGATGCTTGTTGCGATAAATTTGCAATAATAAGACGATGAAAAATTTCACTCGCGCCAGGATTCGAACCATCGACAGCAGCGTCGCCGTTAGACAATGTAAAGGAGGCTCTACCACTAGTCCGATCTGCCACTCCAGAAAAAGAAGGTATCTCGGAACAGTTTTCAAGTCTCCTGCTTCGATATCACAGCTTTGAAACGGTACTTATTTAAATCCATAGAAGGGTGCTTTTAACCCCCTACTGGGGCTACACAGCATTCTGCTAGTTTGCTCCCGTGTTACAGGAGCAACCAACCAAAGTCAGGCCACGCCGACATGGGAACATCATTCTTGTTGCGATAAATTTGCAATAATAAGACGAAGAAAAATTTCACTCGCGCCAGGACTCGAACCGTCAACAACAGCGTCACTGTTAGACAATGTACAGGAAGTTCCAACACTAGTCCATCCGACACCACAAAATAGTATCTCTTTACAGTTTTCCAAGTTTCTGCTTCGATATCACTGTTGAACCTCGATACTTATTTAAATCCATAGAAGGGTGCTTGGAACCACGGGCGGGGCCACGGCATTCTTCTGGGGTGCTCCTGGGTTACAGGAGCAACCGACCAAAGTCAAGGAACGCCGACATTGGCACAACATGCTTGTTGCGACAAATTTGCAATAATAAGACGAAGAAAAATTTCACTCGCGCCAGGACTCGAACCATCGATGACAGC
>JABUQX010029095.1:50000-52500 GCA_015478945.1 Trachelipus rathkii
TATAAGCCTTTATAAGGCTCGGTTGTTTCACAAGTCCACATTGCTTTTCGATCTTTGACCATGGTGCACGTTGCTGAGGAGGTTCAACCTTGCTAAAATTAGTTGACAAGTAATATTTTACCATGCAATCTCTTTGCTTTATCATTTGTTTTAAAGACCGGAAGAGGACATTTTAGAAGGCGATTGTATTTTCTGTTCCAGTGCTTCTAAATCTTTTTTTGATAGCCATGCCATCAAGTCATGTGGTGTAAAAAAAATGTCAGAGTTGCACTTCTCAGTAGTTTTCAAACCAAATTTGGACCAAGCCCAATTGATTCTCTTTGTTAACTTCATTATTTCCAATGTACATTTCTATTCTAACAAGGTAACCTGATGCTGTAGCTAAGACCAAATTTTTAAAACCAAATCTGATCGGTTTTTCTCTAAGAAACACTTTACAAGAATGGTGTCCATAATAGGGAATCATCTGTTCATCGATACTAGGGTGCTTTTTTGTATGGCCCAAATTGTTTTAACACTCGATTGACATGATCATACAAGGGGTGTATTTTAGCTATTTTATCTCCATGAGCTAGTATCTGATTATCTGTATTATGAAAATATTTCTTGATTGGTACAAATCGGTTTCTTGACATGGTATTCACAGCAATTGGAACTTCTAAGTCTTCTTGCTTTGATGAGAAAGATTGTGATATCCGGATAGCATCAAGATTTCAACTAATTTATATAACCACATCCTCTTTAGTAAGCAGCAAATATATATATATATATATATATATATATATATATATATATATATATATATATATATATATATATATATATATATATATATATATATATATATATATGTTAAATCAGTGAGGGGTTTAGGAATGGGATTATCGGATCATTATGTTGTTCTATGTAAAATTAAGTTAGTGGGGGCTTGGATGGAGAGGAAGGTGATACGAAAGGAAGTAGGTAAAATTAAGTGAGAAGTTAAGTGAGCAAGACAATAAGGATAAGTATGTAAGAGCGCTCGCTAGTAAATCGGTTGAATGTGAACAAGTTGATACTGAACAAATCTGGGGGCAAATGAAGGAAGCAATTGTTAGTAGTGCAAAGGAAGTGTGTGGATGTGCTAAAGTAGGAAGTAAGAATGTTAACAGCGAATGGTGGAATGAAGAGGTGATGAAAGCGGTTAAAGGTAAAAAAGAAGCGTGGTTGAATGTACTAAAAGCAAATGATGAAGTTTCAAAAGAAAGATGCTTGGAATTATATGAGGAAAAAAGAAATACTAAAAGGTGCATACGTAGGAGAAAACAAGAGGTAAATGAACAGTTTGGAAGGAGGATGAATGAGGACATACAAGGGAATAGGAAGCTCTTCTGGAAGGAAGCGCGAAAGGTTAAGAATGAGAATAAGGGGAATCTGCTTAGAATAATGAATAGGATGGTGCTTTTGTAACTGATGAAATGGATGTGAGGGGAGTGTGGAAAGAACACTTCGAAAATCTGCACAATATTAACAGTAATGATGAGGTGTTAGTGAATGTGTGTGGGGTTTGATGGTGCAAGAAGGAATAGGTATTTTGGGGATGAGGTTAGTAAGGAGGAGGTAATGGGTAGAGTGAGAAAGTTGAAGAATGGTAAATCTGCAGGTATAGATGAAATTACTGGTGAAATGATCAAGAGCGGAGGCGAGATGGTGATTGATTGGATTTGGAAGTTGTGTAATAAAGCGTTTATGGAGGGTATAGTTCCAAGTGATTGGAGGAGAGCGGTAATAGTACCCTTATATAAGGGTAAGGGAGAAAAGGGGAACTGTAGAAATTATAGGGGAATAAGTTTATTGAGTGTTGTAGGCATGGCCGTATTTAAAGCATGGGCCACATGGGCCCGGGCCCAGATTGCTAAGAACAAGTTGTGTTTGAGAGCTATGTAGAGGATGTGATCAAATCTTTACATTGAGAGAAAGGATTGTGAAAATGAGGGAGAAGAAGAATAAATTATATTTAGGTTTTATGGATTTGCAATAGGGGAAGCATGGAGTAATTGGGAAAGTTTATGGCAGGTGTTAGTGATATATGGTGGGCCGGTGGTAGGCTTCTGAAATGGAATCAAAAGTATGGCGACGATAGTAGCGCAAAGAATAAAATCGGGCGGTCGTAAATTTGAGATTGGTTTAGATTACAGCGGAGTGAGACAGGGTTGGCTAGGTCTCCTTGGTTATTCAATTTGTATATGGATAAGTTAAGAAAGAATTCGAGGTGGGGATGGTGAAATGGTGTTAGAATGATGGAGAATAAATGTGGAGATGAGTGGAGTCTCACCTATTAGTAAAGGATGATTTGTCTCTGTGTGCGAATCTGAAGAGTTTGAGAGGATTGGTAGAGATTTGGCAGGGTATGTAAAAGGAGGGGTTTGAAAGTAAATGCAGATAAGAGTAAGGTTATGGTTGTGAGTGAGGACAATCCGCGGTGCGGTCATGTTAGGTGGTGACCAACTGGAACAAGTGT
>JABUQX010029095.1:57500-70000 GCA_015478945.1 Trachelipus rathkii
TCAAGCACCACCACACAAGTCTCCCCATAATTCCTAAGGACAGAAGACCATAAATCAATGAAATAGGATAGTATACCACCAGTTCACCTCAAACGTCGAAAGTCATACTGGTGATCAGAAAGAAGAGCTTGAGATTCCAAGAGATCCAGGAAACTAGAGTTAAAGAAGAGTTTCAAAAGTTTCAGACAGAATACAAGTGAGACCTGTATGACGATTGATAGAAGATTAAGAAAGGCTACCCTTCTTCGGGGTCGGTTAAACATATGCGCTCTTCTGACTCTGAGGAAAGCATTAGTATTATAAAATAGAGAGTAGAGTTGAACTAGTACAGCGCCAGCTCAGAAACACACTAGCTCATAATACGTTAGGAATACCATCCAAGAACATTTATAACGTTCATAGATCTCAGAACCTCAAACACCTGAACACGTCCAATCACAAAAAGAGACATGGAACACCTGAAAGGAGGAGTAAGAGGAGGAATACCAAAATTGTTTAAGGTGAAATTAGATGAAATAAGGAGACCAAAGAGACTAGTCATTTCAGAAGGAGTGTTAGCTACATATCCATCGTAGCGAATAGGATGAGTAAAGACAGATTTACAGAAGTTGATAAAGTTTTCTCAAGAGGCCAGAAATTTTTATCGGAGAAAACCAAGAAGTTCAGTGCACTTCATTTTAGTGAAAGTACGCTTAGCCTGTCGAATAATATCCCTGCAATTATTACGAACAGAATGAAAATTAGTAAGAGTGATTGGAGAGCGATAGTTTTTTCTTGCCGGTTACGCACTGCTTCTCTCCTGAATTTCACGAGAACATGCGCCATCCAACCATCGATTTTGGGAAGTAAAAGATTTTGTTGAAGATGGAATGAACATGCTCATCTATTTTTTGATCATGGCCCCTACATTTTCAATAGATAACGAGGTGTCCTCCGAGCTAAATCAGGATTCATTCCAACGGTAGTTAGCAAAGAAGTGACACAATGCCCACCAACAAGGCCGATTAAAGTGCCAGAAAGTAAGTTTGGGGGCATGGTAGAACTGCTGGGAAAAAAGTGTTATAATTATGAGCCACAATATCATAGTCAGAGTTACCGATAGATGAGATAATTGTATTTATAATGAGAAGGAGTAGTGGTGAAACATAAGTCGAGCTTGTTTAAGAATTGGTTAGGGAGATCTGGGATATGTATTGGTTCTCTAACCAACTGCTCCAGATCGTTAAGAATAATGAATAGTTCAGCCTCCTTCACACCTGTATCAGTTTGAGAGGAGCCAAACTACTCAGTGTAATATATGTTGAAATCCCCTAAAAAGAAAACCTCGTCATTTGGGTGAGAAGATATAACAGTCTCTTCAGGGGTTGTAAGGTTTTCAAAAAAAAAAAAAAAATTTTTTAAAAATCTGTTAAATTAGGAGGGCAGTAGCAGAAACACAAAATGCTGGTAGTAGTAGTATTAGGAAGAAAGATTTTAAGCCATAGAACATGGAAATTAAGAGATACGAGGTTCACGAGTTGTGTTAAAGGAGTATTGATGTTTTCGTTGGCACAGGCCAAACCATTCAGACGGAGATTGTAAGATAAATTACAGTTGGAGATTTAGGTTATTAGAGAAAGAATCCTTGGATAACTAGGCCTCAGGCAGAAGTAAAATGTTAGGATGAGAAGTTGATAGGTGATGTTCAACATACTCAAAATTAGCATTCAGGACAAGCACTAATATTGACAAAGTTAAGAGTATACCTCCGTCTGTTTTCACCCCTCTCCTTCGATATCAACCATGAGAGCCCGTTATCGTTACACACAAATAAAAATAAATGAATAAACAAATATAATTTTATCCTAAACTGAAAATCATTCAAAACCAAATTTAAATTAAAATTGTTATAATTAGCTAAACTTTATGATTTAAGTATGAAACTTGACCAAAAAGAACTAAAAATTGACATACTACTCTAAGTCAATCTACTGAACTACGCTATAACCTTACTAAAACTAACTCTAATTTGATCTATAACTAACTGACATAAGCTAATAAAAGATAAAACTGAAAAAAACCTAAGCTAATACCAAGATTAAATCCCGATCTCAAGCAAAATTACAGTAAAAATATAAAAATTTGAAATTAAAACTAGTATTTATCTCAGAAACAGGTGGTTCATGGTTAGCTACAAATAAATCAATAAGGTAACTTGTAAAATAAATTACAATTAGATAAAACACTAAAATATTTATCGAAAATAATAGTTCACAACACAATAAC
Organism: Trachelipus rathkii; assembly: GCA_015478945.1. Classification (NCBI taxonomy): domain Eukaryota; kingdom Metazoa; phylum Arthropoda; class Malacostraca; order Isopoda; family Trachelipodidae; genus Trachelipus; species Trachelipus rathkii. The sequence goes on from JABUQX010029095.1 coordinate 59,766, forward strand.
ACATATTTAAATGGAATATAGAAACACAACAACAATATCAGAGAGCCAACAAAAAACACATCGTTCCCATATATATATATATATATATATATATATATATATATATATATATATATATATATATATATATATATATATATATATATATATATATATATATATATATATAGGGAAAGATGTATTTTATTAACAGCAAAAATTTCTTCAATTCCATTCTCATATCTCAAAAACTACAATAGCTACAGGGAAAAGGAATACATTTTTGGAATCCTGGTAAAATTTTTAGATAGAAAATAAAAATAAAAAATAATAAAACATTATTGTTAATAATATAGTAATATGATTAGAGAGCCTATTTAGGGACCTTATTGGTTCCTCGTTAAAATTAAAATTAGGACTTATTAATTTTTTTTTTTGTCAGAAGAATTCCCAAGGGTAAAAACGCAATCGATGGTAGGAGTTTAAAGTCTGGCCTTCCGGGAACTACGGGCAGACTATTCTCTTCCGGAGGGTCTCCCGAACCCCTGCTCTGGTATTTAGTGTCGCGGGGGTTCCTCCCCCCCCCCTACGGGGTATGAAAACGTCCCCCTGTGTTCCCCGTCGGCTCGAGCCCTAAATTGCCGTGTAATACCGTTACAAATAATTTATTGCGAAAAATATAAATATATATATATATATATATATATATATATATATATATATATAAATATATATATATTTATAGATATATATATATATATATTATGTCCCCTGTCTTCTAAAAAAAAAAAAAATAGCCAATATTTATTTTATTTATTTATTATTTTTTATTTATTTTTTTACATTTTCCTAACTAAAATTTTACAAGGATTCAAAAATATTCTCTTCGCTGTAGCTATTGTAGTTTTTGAGATATGTTTTTTTTTTTTTTTTTTTTTTTTTAATCCTTCCGCACCAAAACTGATCAGCCCAAAAATGTATTCCTTTTCGCCGTAGCTATTGTAGTTTTTGAGATATCTGATTGAAAAAATAAGAAATTTTTGCTGTTAATGAAATACATATACATATATATATTATTATTATATACATATTATTATTATTATTATTATATTATATTATATTATATATATATATATACATATATATATATATATATATATATATATATATATATATATATATATATTATTATATATATATTATTATTATTAATATATATATATTATTATTATTATTATATTATTATTATTATTATTATTATTATTATTATATTATTTTTTTTCTTATTATTATATATATATATATATATATATATTATATTATTATATATATATATATATATATATATATATATATTATATATATTACATACATATTATTATTATTATTAGTTATTATTATTATTATTATTATTATTATTATATTATATTATTATTATTATTATTATTATTATTATTATTATTTATTATATTATTATATTATTGAAGATATATATATATATTATTATATATTATATATATATTATATTATATATATTATTATTATTATATATTATTATTATATTATTATTATTATTATTATATTATTATTATTATTATATATATTATTATTATTATTATTATATATTGAGTTTCATATTATTACATATTATTATTAATATATTATTATATTATAATATATAGAAGAGCATATTATTATTATTATTAGATATTATTATTATTATTATTATATATATATATATATATATATATATATATATATGTTATTATATATATTATATATATATATTATTACATATATATTATATTATATATATATATTATATATATTATTATTATATTATTAGAATTTCAGATAATATTATTAATATTAGTATATATATATATTATATATATATATATATATATATATATATATAGAAGAATTTGCTTCCCCCTTGAGGTTTCAACAGAGATGATAATTTTTATAACATTTAATGAATATCGAACACACTTAAAAATCACAATTAAAATTCACAGTTTAATAAATATTATAGATGATTAATTATATAAATAATTCAGCCGAGCTTTCGTGGACGTACGCGAACCCACTTCGTCAGGACTGAGATTGAAAATTAAGGCTTCTTCTGATTATGACTACTTTTCATGATTGAGTTGGCAACTTGGTCGTCTTGTAGAGGTTTCATAGTGATGAGAATTTGTCGGTAATATTTTCAGAGGGATTAACATTTTTTTATTAAGCTATTTAATGAGGGAGATTCTTTAAGATATTTATTAGTTATTTCGTCTATTTGATATTCACCTCTTTGTAAGTTGAAATTATTGGTGTTTTTTATGATAAAGGATTCCGTGATTTTTCTGTTATCTGTATTTTGTATAGGTTTTATGATAGTGAATGTGTTAGTATTTATGAAATGATTTAGGTTATGGCGATGTTTAACGAGTGCGGAAACTTGTTTATCAGATTTTAAATCGTCCTTATGTTGACCAATACGGATTTTAAAATTGTTAGTTTCTCCTATGTATTTTTGCAAGCAGTTGTTACAATTTATTGAGTATATGCCGGAGTCTTTAATAGGGTTATTATTTTTAGGTTTCAGGGCTTGTTTTAAGGTTATACTATTAGATTTCACGGTTTGTATATTATTGGGTAAGAAGTTACGAATGATATTTTTGTGAAGGTTGGGGATTGGTAAAATGTTGGAGAAAGTGTTACTATTGGTGGAACTTTTAAGGTATTTTTGTTTGGCTTTTCGTAACGCGTTACTGACGATGTTGAAAGGATATTTTATTCTTTTGAATATATTTTTAATGATTTTAATTTCAGAATCCAGGTGTTGTGGACTACAAAGTCTATAGGCTCGGAGGAAGAGGTTACTTAAAACTGCAGATTTTGTGGAGACGTCATGATCGGAATACCAGTGAATATATGAGGGATTGGAGGTGGCTTTTCGATATATACTGAAAGAAAGAAGTTGGGAATTTATTATTATTATATATATATATATTATTATATGCTATATATATATATATATATATATATATATATATATAGGCATCGTTTCCCTTTAAAAGGATGTTACATAAAAATGTTACATATCGAAATATCGCTGAACCCTAATCGTCTAACCATACACTGTGACGTTAACTTAAACTCCAATAAAAGAAGAGAAAAAGCTGCCACATGTTGCTTTTTATATCATGTTAATTTTTATATGATAATTTTTGAGCTTATTTTTTTATTTATTTTATTAAGGGGCTTGAGCCGACGGTGGGACAGAGGGGGACGAAACCCCGTCGTCCCCGCTGAGGCCGAGACCCTGACTCTTTGACATCTTGGCGATTTAATCTGGGTATTCTTTAGTTTAAAAATAAAAACTTACAAGCAACCTTGTCGCTCTATATTGCCTTGAAATAATCGAAAAATCGATTACATCGCTCGTTCGATATATATCGGTTAACATCTTTTTAAAGCGAAAGTCTTATATATATATATATATATATATATATATATATATATATATATATATATATATATATATATATATATATATATATATATATATATATATATATATATATATATATATATATATATATATATATATATATATATATATATATATATATATATAAAAAAAAAAAAATATTCCCGCATGATATCTCAAAAATAAGATAGGTACAAGAAAACTGATAACATATATGGAATCAGCGTATGAAATTTGTATGGAAAATGAAAAAAAAATTTTACTTTTTTATTTTTTTTATATCTCCAAAACTACGATAGGTAGAAGAAAACTAATAACATATATGGAATCAGCGTATAAATATTTTTTAGGGGGCTCGAGCCGACGGTGGGACAGAGGGGGACGTTTTCCATACCCCGTAGGGGAGGGGCGGAGGAACCCCCGCGACACCCAAATACCAAAGAGCGGGGGTTCCGGAGACCCTCCCCGGAGGGGGGAATTAGTCCCCCCCGTCCCCCCAGGGAGGCCGAGAGACCCTGACTTCTGCCATCTTTGCGGTTTACTCCTGTGTATTTCTTAGTTATAAAAATTTTTTTCATACATATTTCATACGCTGATTCTAAATATGTTATTAGTTTTCTTGTACCTATCGTAGTTTTGGATATAAAAAAAAAAATAAAAAAAAAAGTAAATTTTTTTTTTTCATTTTCCATACAAATTTCATACGCTGATTCCATATATGTTATCAGCGTCTGAAATCTATCCCTAGCTCTTCGAGACATCATGGCAACTCTCTTTAGTTCTCACCATATATATATATATATATATATATGTAGATATATGTATATATATATTATTTATATTATAAAATATATATATATATATATATATATATATATATATATATATATATATATATATATATATTTTTTATATTTATATATATATATATATATATATATATATATATATATATATATATATATATATATATATATATATATATATATATATATATATATATATATATATATATATATATATATATATATATATAATATATATATAAAAAAATATATATTACATAAAGGAAGAAAGATATAGAATGGAAGGGGTAAGAAATTACGCCTTCTCCGGGATTAAACCACCGCATGCGAATGAGATCGTTTCTGCGCTTTACACTGGACCATCCTTTAAAAAGCTGTGTTGATTCAAGAACAGTACAGCAATGAGCCACATCACCAGTGTTCAGCCTGGGTGCTCGTTCTTTATATTTAGATGGTAAATATTGCATAATAATATGTAATAAAGAAAGAACATATAATGGGAAGGTAAAGAAATTACTGCCTTCTCCGGGATTGAACCACCGCATGTTGCGAATTAAAGCAACTCGGTTGCTTTAATACTGTTCTTGAATCCAACTTTTTTGGATTGGGGGATGCCAGGTAAAGCACCGATATATTGTCCGCATTCGCAACCTGGGTGCGGTGGTTCAATCCTGGAGAAGGCAGTAATTTCTTTACCTTCCCATTATATTTTCTTTATTTATTTACATCTTAAATTGCGATCAAATGCAATATTTACCATCTACAAATATAAAGAACGAGGGAAAGGACAGACTGGACACCTGGTGATGTCGCCTTGAAGGGAGCTCGGTTGCTTTGATACTGTTCTTGAATCCAACTTTTTTGGGTTTGGATGATCCAGTGGTAAAGCACCGGGTATATTGTCCTCATTCGCAACATGCGGTGGTTCAATCCCGGAGAAGGCAGTAATTTCTTTACCTTCCCATTATATGTTCTTTCTTTATTTACATCTTAAATTGCGATCAAATGCAATATTTACCATATATATATATATATATATATATATATATATATATATATATATATATATATATATATATATATATATATGTTATATTTATATATAAAAAAATATATATATTATATATATATATATATATATATATATATATATATATATATATATATATATATATATATATATATATATATATATATATATATATATATATATATATATATATATATATATATATATATATATATATATATATATATATATATATATATAGAGAGAGATAGAGTATAGAGAGAGAGAATATATATATATATATAAAGAAAGTATCATAGATGGAATTCCTGCTGAAATGAACAAGGACAGAGGCAGATATGATTGAATGGATTTGTGCTGGGTAGCAAAGGATAAGGAGTCTATATTTCCTATTGATTGGATGAGAGTAGCAATAGGTGCCCTTTATCTAAGGGTAAGGGGGATGATGGAATTATAGAAGTATGAATTAGTATTTTGGTCGAAGAGGCTGCCTGAGTGATTTTGGGATTTATTGTACATAGCAAGGTGCGTTTTGAAGTGGCAGAGGATGTGTGGATCAAATTTTGCATTGAAAAAAATGATGGAGAAAATGAGAGGGAAGAAGAATAAATAGTATTAGGCTTATGGATTTGCTACAGTCAAGGATAAGTAAGATTAATAGGGAAACCTATGGCAGGTGTTAGCATTGTATGGTCTTGGTGGTAGGCTTCTGAAGGAATCTTATAACATTCAATTTGTAAGAAACTTATTCAATGAGAGAAGTGATGCAATTCTCCCATAAAAGATAATGAGAGAGAAGGATGTGTGTTTTGTCTCCTTGGTTATTCAATTTGTATATGGATAGGGTTATGAAATAATTAGAGGTAGGGTGGCAGGGAAAGTTGTTAAAATCTTGGAGAATGTAAGAAAGTGTAGGGTGCCATACTTGTTATATAAGGATGATGTTTTTTTTGTGTGGCAAATCTGAAGAGAGTTTGAGAAGATTGGTAGAGGGGTTTGGCAGGGTGTGTAAAGGGAGGAGTTTGAAAGTAAATGTAGAAAAGAGTAAGGTATGGTAGTGAGTGAGGGGAATCCGCTGTGTGAAGTTATGTTAGATGATGAGCAACTGGAACAGGTTTCTGGGTTTAAATATTTAGGATATAAGTTGGATGAAAAGATAACGATGATGCAAAGTGTAGTATGAAAGATGGTAGGAGGTTGGCTGGTGCAATTAAATCTAGGTGAATGTATGGACTAAGTGTTGAGTACTCTAGATTCTGCATTAATGTATGTTGTTACCCTGAGCTAATGTATATTAGTGAAACTATGGTCTGTGAAAAGAGGTATAGAAGTACAATGTGTTCAGATAGACAATCTTTAGGGAGTGTTAAGTGTAAGAAGAATTGATAAGATGAGGAATAAACGTATTAAGGAGTTGTGTGGTGTGAACAAAGGAGTATATGAGAGAATAAACGAGAGTACATTGAGATGGTTTGGTCATATGGAAAGGATGGATGATTGTCGGTTGGTTAAGTGGATATATAGTGATGAGTGTGCTGGGAATTGAACAGATGGAAGACCGAAGGAAAAGCGGATTGAGTCAGAAAGAAATGCCTGAAGGAAAGTAATGTGAGTTGGCAGAGGTGAGTAGAAAAGTGCATAATAGGAGTGAATGGCAGGATTTTGAGAGGGGGTATAGTGGACATGACTCCAGGAACAGTCCTACAATGACGAGATGCCACAGAGGGTCCGTCGTAGTCCGTGAAACTTGTGTAGTAGATTTGTGTTTGCGAATGATTTCAATTAAGAGTATAAAGGACGATGTTTCTTTCCGACTTTATTTATATTCTTCTACCACTTTTCTATTTCTGGGGAAAGAAGGTGGATGATGATGAAGAATATATATATATATATATATATATATATATATATATTAGTTATATATATATATATATATATATATATATATATATATATATATATATATATATATATATATATATATATATATATATATATATATAGATGAGAATGAGAGGCGGTGAAAGTGGAAAGGACTTAGGAGATGGTTATGTTTTGATGTTCTCGGGTGAGGTGGGAGGAGGATGCAAACATGGAGTGGCAATTATCATAGGACCAAGGTTGTCTCCTTTCATACAGGAGGTTCGACTGATAAATGAGAGATTGATGGTGTGTACATTGAAGCTGGGAAACAAGAAATATAGAATCTTTCAGGTGTACGCTCCACAACAGGGATGCACCCAGGAGGAGAAGGATACCTTCATGGAAAAACTGGAAGATGCGTATGGACCAGATGAAAATGCGGTGACTATAATGATGGGAGATTTTAATGCAAGAGTGGGAAGAGAGAGGGAAGGAGTGGAAGAGTTCATTGGACCTTTTGGAGAGGAAGTTAGAAATTTGGAAGGTGAGAGATTGATAGATAAAATAATGTGTGTTTTTTTCAAACATAGAGAAACACACATATATACAAGATACAGATGGAACCAGAATACGGGAGGTTTTGACCAGATATCAATAATAGACTATTTTATTTCATCAGATAAGAGGATAGTGAGTAACGTAAAGGTAATTCCTGGGGTGTCTTTAGACACAGATCATCGGATGATAGTGGCAAATGTTAAAGTGAAAAGCTTCAAAAAACAACCTGTGTATAAGAAGAAGATCATAAAACAAGAAACAAGAATAGAATACGAAAGAAGAATAATGAAAAGTCAGTGGATTGAAGGAAAGAAACAGTAGAGAGATCAAAGGTTAAGAAATGCTTGAAGGAGGTGGCGGTGAGGTGCTGGGAGAGAAGTGAGGGAGGAGGAAAAAGAGACATACACCGTGGTGACGGAGGAGTGTAAGGGAAGGATAAAGCAAAAACAAAAAGAGAACATGGTTAGGAAGAAGGACAACGAATGAGAGGAGTATGTTATCAAGAAATGAAGCAAAACAATAAAAGAAGAGGAGAGAGAGAGAGAGTTGAGGAGCTGGGGAGAGCTGGGAGAAGATCAAAGAGGAAATAAATTTATGTGATCAGGCTGAGTAAGATCATACAGGAAAGATAAAAAGGTTAAATAACATAAAAAATGCGAAGGGAGAGGTGATGGTGAAGGTGGAGTGAAATAAACAGAGATGATGGGATATTTTGAGTCTTGTTAAATCGTGGAGAGGGAGGATGGAGGAGGTATAGGAGGAGGAGGATAGTTTGTGGATGGAGAGAATGAGGGGATGAGGAGCTTTGCTGAGCATGAGTTCGAGGAGGCGGGCGTTAGATGAAAATGGAAAATGTTTAGAGGATGGTAAGAATAGAGCTGGTGAAGAGTGGCTAGGCTCAAACAAAGTAGCACATTTTAGTTACTAATATAAGTGGGAGAGGGTAGAGTGTCAAAGATGGGAGATAACTCACAATATATAAGAAAAGAGACTCTGCAAATGAAAATTACAGGGCCTATCTCTGATAAACCACATAGAAAGGTATAAGAAAGAATGTTGAGAGAAGACTCAGAGGGAAAGTGAGAGTGTAAGTTGGGAGAAGAGCAGAGCATAAAATAGGAAGAATAGGGGGAACAACGGACTGGTTCTTTGGTTTAAGACAGATTGCAGAGAAGATATGGGAATTCAATGTTGGGGTGAGTGTGGCTCTCGTGGATTTGCAAAAAGACTTTGATTCAGTGCCTAGAGATAGGTTGTGGAGATGTCTAGAGGAATAATATGGAGATTCGGGGAGAATGCTCAATGCAATTAAGAGCTTGTACGAGAGGTGTAGGTGCAAGGTGAGGACAGGAGTTAAGAGCTTGTAAGAGGTGTGAGGGCAAGGTGAGGACAGTGAGTAATACTACTTCTTTAGCTGATGATGATGTTGTAAAAGTGGAGGTAGATTGAGTTTTGTATGCACTGTTAGCAACTTTACCTTTGAAAAGTAGGGGAACTTTTTGAATGTTAGCAGATTATTCATACTTGAGGTATGTTAGGTTTGTCGTTGTACATTATATTCTTAGTTCAGTTTATGATATGTTAGCTTTATTGATGTGAAAACTTTGTTACCTTAGCATATATTCGTTGGTCTCTATGATAATTAGGTAAGGTTATGATAAATTTTTGTTAAATATTTCTATGTTAATGTAAAAATAACAATGATATGTTAAGAGTTATGTTTGAAAAGGTGTGAATAGGTTACTATCTGTATTCAATGTTAGTTACTTTACTGTTGTTTAGTATGGAACATTGCTAATATTAGCCGCTTATTCGCACATAAGGTATGTTAGGTTTACCATTTTACATTATATTCTTAGTTCAGGTTATGATATGTGTAGCTTTATTGATGTGAAAACATTGTTACGTTAGCATATATTCGTTGGTTAGTATGATAATTAGGTAAGATTATGATAAATTACTATGTTAAAGTAAAAATAACAATGATATGTTTGAAAAAGTGTGAATAGGTTACGATCTGTATGCAATGTTAGTTACTTTACTGTTGTTAAGTATGAAACTTAGCTAATGTTGGCAGTTTATTCGTGCATAAGGTATGTTAGGTTTGTCGTTGTAAATTAAATTCTCAGTTCAGGTTATGAAATGGTAGCTTTATTGATGTGAAAACTTTGTTACGTCAGCATATATTCGTTGGTCAGTATATTAAGTACTTATATTTATGCTATATTTATCCCAAATGATACTCGAAATATGACTTGAATCAATAGATCAATAGATCAATAGATCAATAGATCAGGGAAGGGTGGGCGGGGGGAGGGGGAGTTGCAGGGCGGATGGTTTGATTTACTGATTTAGGATCAGTAAACTATTACCTTTTACTATGATATTTTACTCAAAGAACTTAGTTTTTGTATTAGGTTTGGAAATTTATTTCATTTATCTGATGGAACGTATGATAGTTGGGTAAGATTATGATAAATTTTTGTTAAATATTACGATGTTAATGTAAAAA
>JABUQX010029095.1:87500-100000 GCA_015478945.1 Trachelipus rathkii
ATAGTTGGACGAGGGGGCTGAAGAGATTAGCCTTTTCAGTTGAGAATTAGCAACACAATGATCAGATCGAATAAGAGGAGGAAAGGCAGATTTACAGAAGTTGCTAGAGATGAAAGATTTGTCAGTAGAAGAACCAAGGAGGTTAGCGCACTTCCGTTTGATGAAAGCCCGCTTGCTCGTCGAAGAGTATCCCTGCAACGATTTCTAGCGGAATGAAAATTAGCGAGAGTGATAGAAACCAGAATTTTTCCACACCCGATGGGCACTGTCTCTAGCCTGAATGGCCAGAGAATAAGCACGATCGAACCATGGATTATGAGGAAAGAAAGATTTAGTTTTAGAAGGAATGAATGAGGAAAGAAAAATTTAGCTGAAGAAGGAATGAATCTGCTCATCCCATCAACGATTACAGCTCCCTCCTTATCTTTTAAATCTTTATACATCCATCATTATTCTTATTGAGGTAGCCAATTTGCTATCATCTGCAAACTTGAAACCTTACATTTAAGTCCCTGGTCTAAATATTTTATACACGTATGAGGAACAGCCACTTGACCTAAGAAATAGTTACGGACCAAACATGTCTTCTCATTTCCATTAATAAATACTTTTCTATTTTCATTGATTAACTATTATTATTATTATTATTATTATTATTATTATTATTATTATTATTATTATTATTATTATTATTATTATTATTATTATTATTATTATTATTATTATTATTATTATTGAGACTTAAGGAATCAAAAATTTTGATCGCTAAAATAATTTCGGGAGGTTGAACCCCCTGACCCTCCTGTCTACAGCCTTATATATAATATATATATATGATATATATATATATATATATACATATATAAATATTATATTATTATATTTAAATATAAAGAATATATATATATATATATATATATATATATATATATATATATATATATATATATATATATATATATATATATATATATATATATATATATATATATATATATATATATATATATATATATATATATATATATATATATATATATATATATATATATATATATATATATATATATATATATATATATATATATATATATATATATATATATATATAGAGAGAGAGAGAGAGAGAGAGAGAGAGAAATTTTTAAAAGTTTTTTTAATTAATCGTCATCGTCATCGTCATCGTCATCGACATCGGCAAAATTTGCTCTAATCGTCATCGTCATCGTCATCGGCAAAAATTTCATAATCGTCCCATCACTAATATATATATATATATATATATATATATATATATATATATATATATATATATATATATATATATATATATATATATATATATATATATATATATATATATTATACATCTTATTATTATTATTTGTTTTTATTATTATTATTATTATACATATTATTATTATATTATTTATATATATATATATATATATATTATTATATATATTACATATTATTATTATTATTATTATTATTATTATTATTATTATTATTATTATTATTATTATTATTATTATATTATTTATATATATTATTATTATTATTATTATGTTATAGATATTATGTATTTTATCTTTTTTTATCTATTATATATATATATATTACATATATATATATATATATATATATACATATATATATATATATATATTAATATTATATATATATATATTAGGGTGGTCCTTATTTTTGTATTTATTTTTTTCAGATATCACCCTTCAGATATTTTATACCCGATGTAAAAGTAACCCAAAGAAAAATTCAGGTCATTTGGATACTGATATCACGTTCCCCTAAAGCTGTCAATGTTGTCTTTAATATAAAATCGAAGTTAAAGCAACTTTAGTAAAATACTGATATTATAATGGTAAAATAAGTTAATAGTATAATAGATATGATATTATGGCTGAAAAATAAAAAAAAGTATTTGAAATGCAGTTCGTTAAAACTATTGTATTATTACCCGCCAAACGTAACTCACGGTAGAGGGCGCTGCAAACGCATTAAGATTAATTAAACACGAAGTTCAGTTACTTCATTATTGTGTCAACTCTCGTGGGAAGTGTTCGCATTTTGTGTCGCAGTTTGTTAAAAATGGTTCTTAAATGTAAACTTCATAGTAATATCTACCTGATTGAAACTGAAGCTAATCAAATATTAGGTGGCAAAGAAGTACCCTCAAATAAACAAGTATTTCAAGTATTATTTTATATGTGTGAAGTCAAATCTATGCGAAAGTGCACGACCTTTAATTTCTGAAACGGTAATTTTTTGGCAGAAGTCAAAAATACTATATAGAGAACCTCAGCAATGAATATCTGAACTGAAAGCATTCTATAATGAATGGAGAGGTCTTCAGAAACATTGTAAACGAAAGACTACAACAAAGGAGCAGAAAGAACAATTTTAAAGAAAACCTGGAGAATCATTTAATATAGTTCATGCCAATGCCCTGGAACTTATGAAAATAGAGGAAGACAATCAATTTCTTCTGTGTCGGAGGCATAAAGGAAGAAATTGTGCTTTAGGAGGAATTGATAAAAAAAAGCTGAAACGGAAGAAAGAGTAAAGAAGCGTTTAAGACAAGAAGAAGAAGGCGCCGGAAAAAATATAAAAGAGATTCGACAGTAAATGAAAAAAATAAATTTAGAAGAGTCATTTGAAAATGAAACGTTATCTGAAATTAATACCTAAAATACAGTCTGTACCTCATACCAGGTAAGCCCATCCAAACCAAGAAAACGTGGAACTATTAGTTTTATTAACACAAGGTTGGTTGCCGTTCTAGATAAATGCAAAATCAGTGACAGAGACTCTGTCCATATTCTAATGGCGACCGCAAAAGTTTTAGGTTGCAACACTGATGATCTTATCATAAATCAAACTTCCATGCGGAGAAACCGTCAAAAGCTTTGTGAAGAAAGAGCATTATCAATAAAAAAAATTAGCTTAAAGCGCTACAGATAGAGTTTGCTGTCATCTACTGGGATGGAAAATATCTGAAAAAGAGAAGTTTGACAGGCTTCCTGTAATAATATGCCCAAATGGAAATGAATAATTTCTGAGAGTTCCTAAATTACTTTCTGGCAGTGGAGTCGATATTGCAGTCGGTGTTTACGACATGCTAACTTTAAACTAAATTCTGGATAAAGTCGAAGCCTTATGTTGTGACACCACTGCGTCAAATACTGGGAAAGTAAAGGGTTCTTTCGTACTGTTTGAGCAGAAACAGAACAAAGACCTCTTGCATTTACCATGCAGACATCGCATATATGAATTGGTTTTAAAGTCTGCTTTTGAAGCATGCATTGCTGCTACGTAGGGACACTAAGCTTTAATATTTAAACGCTTCCATTAAAGCCTGGATCAATATAGATGTTTCTAAATTTCCTATTGGAATCGAAGCCTTATGTTGTGACACCACTGCGTCAAATACTGGGAAAGTAAAGGGTTCTTTCGTACTGTTTGAGCAGAAACAGAACAAAGACCTCTTGCATTTACCATGCAGACATCGCATATATGAATTGGTTTTAAAGTCTGCTTTTGAAGCATTCATTGCTGCTACGTAGGGACACTAAGCTTTAATATTTAAACGCTTCCATTAAAGCCTGGATCAATATAGATGTTTCTAAATTTCCTATTGGAATCGAAGATCAGCAGGTTATGAACACCTTGCCAGATGGATGGTCAATATTATTTATTGCATCAAAATTTTTATTTTCCGAAATGAATTTAGTATGACTCGGCAAGAATTCCAAGTATTAAGAAAAATTTGTATATTTATTGTAAAACTATACATAAAACCTTGGTACAATACTGTTTTGGTATCCTTATCACCATCAAAAGATTTGGCGTTTCTAAAAGATCTTTATTACCACAGTGAAATACATGAAAAGATGTCCCGAGCAACAGTCAAAGCATTTTCCGGTCATTTATGGTACCTTACTGAAGAAAGGTATGCCAAGCTTCATTGATGTAGAAATCCATAACTTTGTATCAAAACTCTCATCTAGATTTTTTGAACGATTTAAATTTTCATCTGAATTTATTATGCTCATGTTTCTAGTACCTGGAATTCTCTTCCCGATTATCATCCTGACTTAACAGTAATCCAAATCATTAAAGTTGTCAATGAAACTGAAGAAAGAGGTGTGAATCTTATGGAGGAATACAACAATCTTTTAACTCAAGACGAAGAGCAAAAGCGATACCTATTGCAAGTTGCAAAAGACTATCGGACCCAGTTTCCTTCCTGCTCTAAGTATTCATCATCATAGCAATATTAAATCTATAATTAATAATCATTTAAGATAATAGTCGTTTTATTTTATTGATTTTACATTTTTAGACCATATTATATGTCCTCTTACTTCCAAATATATTATTAATTTGATAGAAAATTAAAATAAGAGGTACCATAAAAATATTAGAATTGGTGTTTTTTTTCAAATTTTCACCCCGCCAAAGGGGTACGTGTTAGAGTTTATCATTTTTTACAAATTTTTACAAATTACTTACTAACCCTAAAGGAAATTAAATATGGGGTGAGATTTAATAAAATAAAAAATTAAGATATTTGTTATACATTAAGGACCACCCTAATATATATATATATATATATATTATATATACATTTATATATATATATATATATATATATATAATATATTATATATATATATATATATATATATATAATATATATATATATATAATATATATATATATATATATATATATATACTATATATATATATATATATATATATATAATATATATATATATATATATATATATATATATATATATATTATAATATATACTATATATATATATATATATATATATATATATATTATATAATATATATATATATATATATATATATATATATATATATATATATATATACACTTTATTTCCCCCCACTCCCTTGCTACAGGAAGCGTTCGACCTCGAGGTAATTTACAATCACAGGCTACTACCAGAGATCCGGTTGTTTTAGTGCAGTGAAATTGCTTCTAATGCACTCTAAGGCAGGACAATCTATTATGAGAAATTTTGTGTTGTCGACAGTTTGAGATTGGCATCTTTGAAAGTTGGTAGAGGGATCTAAATAACCAAATTTGTAATCCTGAAGGGAGGATGTTGCCCAGAGCGGATCCGTGAAAGAATTACCAGTGTTTGGCAGTTCAAAATTTTCTACCTATTGAAAATTTCAGGTGAACGTAATTGGAGTATGGAATTGTTTGGGTATGTGAAAATAGTCTCTTGAGTTATTTGTGTGTGTATGTGTTTAATGATAAGAGTCGGGTGATAGATTTTTGTGTGTCGTGGATTAGTGTTTTGCTGGTGTAGCTTTTTTATATCTATGTAGAAGGGGTTGCTGCAGTGTTTGATGTAGTGGGTGATCAGTTGAGAGTGATTTGCTATAGAATTGACATCCTATCATATAGAGATGGGCCCCTATTGGTAGGATTTTTGTTTCAGTTTGGAGTTGATGCTTAGGTGTGGTAGGGAGTCAACCAGTTATTAACGTAAGGGATTTATTTTAGACAACTTCCAGTTTCTGAATTTTATATTTTGATATAGTCTGGGCCCAGGCGGGCGACGCGTAATTTAAAAAGGGGTGAATATACAGTCAATATACTTTAGAGTTCGTTTCTTTATGTTGGCCAAAGTTAGTTCGTTATTGCCTTCAGAGCATTTAATTTATGTGAGGCTTTGGATGTGATATTGTTTAAGTTGAGAGCGAATGTCAGATGTGTATCGAATGTCAGTCATTAGATAGTTAGTTTTTTCTTAAGAGGGAGTCTGTTATTTAAAAGTGGATTGTTGGGTGTTCTTGTGGTTCTCTTTTATCTGGTGCGAATAATGTAACTGGGGATTTATTGGGCCAGCCTGATATTCTATTAGATGTCAGCCACTGTTCCATTTGTCCTATAGAATGTTGTAGTTTTGTGCTCGCTGTACTTAAAGAGGGGTGTTGGGCGATAATGGTCAGATCATCGGCATAGCTATTAATTTTTATGTTAGTGAAGCGGGGTATGGAGACCATGCATAAAGAGATTAAAAAGTGAAGGTAACAGAATGGCTCCTTGTAGGATGCCATTTTATAGTCTGTATCTGCGGGAGGAGTGTTGTCCTTTTATAAATTTAGATGTCCTGATAGGAAGTTTGCTGCTATTTTTTGTGTATTTAGTGGGAATGTTAGTATTTAATATTTTATCAATTAAAATATGCCGGAGGACTGTATCGAATGCCTTGTTGATATCTATTGTGACTAGAATGGTACTTTCGCTGGCATTATTCCTGAGTTGAGCCATTCAAAAATGCTTGTGCTTAAATCAGTTAAAAAACTCTTTACCCTTCTTGATACCCTAATATACTCTCAAACAATGGTCCCTTCTCGCACCATCTTATACCAGAAACCTTCCTCTACTACTTTAGGTGTTAAAAATTTTAGTTTTCTCCCCTCCAAATACAACTGTCTTCACTTCAATGCAAAATATTTCCGTGCCTTTAACTTATGCTACTCATGGTGTCTTTCCACCTTGAAATACAATACCTGTCCCATTTTGCCTTTTGCAATCTCTTTCCTAAAGAACTCCAAGTTCATACGATATGTTCCTTAAGAACCATTTTCGCACGATGTAAAGCCCCCACCGTCCCTAAACAACTTATCAATCTAAAAAATTCCGTTCATCGGTCCTAGCACCGCAAAACTTGTGAAAAAGCTGGATCAATCTCAGACCCTATTCCTTGTCATAGTTGCCGCTTTATATTCATTACCTTATTAATAACACAGTATTTCAAATTTTTCACCATAAAGATATCTCTCCTCTAACATATGAGGTCCCTCATTAGTATATTTGTATAAGCGTGCGGACTGCAACGTCCGCTACGTGGGACAAACAGAGCCTTCAACTTTACTTTAAGATCTGGAAACACCGGGGAGTTTATTATAGAACTGGTTTAACTATCACAACCCAGAAAATTCCTCCTTACGCACATTATGCCTCCAAAAATAACACCCTATTGCACAAAAAATTTTTAATTCCTTCCCTGCAACATGATCAACTCGACCGGAAGATTCTTGAGTCTCTCACATTTGTAGAATTAAATCCTAATTAATAAGGATCTGTCTTTCTATCTCCCTCTTCACTCATTAATTTATATATATTCCAAAAAAATTACCTTTTTTGTTTTTTTGTTTCACTGTAAACAAATTTCGTAACTTTTAGTTTGCATTTTGCCTTCTCTATAAATGAGACCTAACTCAATCTTAGGATTTTTACTTTCGATACTTGCTTTATGTTAAATTACTTATGTTAGTTCATTCATTATATCACAGTTTGATATTGGTGCATTTATATTTTAGATTTTGTGTTTTAAAGTTTTTAATTTGTTCTTAATTGTTTCTTTTTTTATAAATCTTAACGTATATACCCGAAAACGTTCATTATAATAAATGTTGCCAAAATTATGCCATTTCTATCATCTATATATAGTATATTATATATATATATATATATATATGATATTAATATATATATTATATATATATATATATATATATATATATAGAAATAGAAATATAATAAACATATATGTATATACATATATAAACATATCTCCTTACCATCGTTATGCCAACGTTAATATTCTATTTTTATCATCAGTGTTGTTTTTCTTTTATTATCTCAATTAATATTAATTGGTATATTAATTAAGTGGTTACCTGCATTGTAACTATCAGAAAATTGGAAGGAATATTGTGAAAATGAATTGTCTTCTGCATATAAGAATTAAAAGAAAATTCTCCTCTTACTTTGCTAACATCTATGTAATGTTGTGTGCATTCCACTTCTTATCTGAACGCCAGTTGCACGTCATCATGAAGTCAAGTGACCAGTGTAAGTGTCTAACGCGAGGGAACGTTCTTCTGTTGAAAGGTTGAATTAACCTCGTAAAGAGAGGGAAAATTGATATCGGGATATCTTTTCAAGGCGAGAATCAAACCAATCGCGCGTCTCTCACTTTTGAAAAAAAAAAGATAGCTACTTCAATCCCCCCCTCACCTCCCCTTATTTCATGTAGTTTTATTTCTTGTCAGCTGACACTAGACTATGACTGGCATTATTCTCATTTTATTTTTCATAATAATCAAACGTAGAAGCAAAATTATTATAGCGAGAGGCCCAATGGGATTAAGAATGTAGCTATACACTGAAAAGGAAGACAAACAGATTGAGGAAAGTTTGTTATACAAATAAATAAACAGATAACAAACTCAACTCTCGTCGTACGATTTGCGCAAAGAATATCGATTTAAATATATATTTTTTTTAATTAACAAGAAAGTTAATCACAGACATCATTAATGACGGTTATCAAAGAGAAATCTTTGAGCAAAATCTTCCCGTGTGGATATTTATTCACTCCTTAATTACGTGTGTGTGTGTGTGTGTGTGTGTGTGTGTGTGTGTGTGTGTGTGTGTGTGTGTGTGTGTGTGTGTGTGTCAAGCAGCACGGCGCGATCGTGAGTGAATGCGTTCAGTTCGTCTATGGTTCTATGGCAAGCAGTTCTCGGGAGCGGCTTCGTTGTTCATTTTCGAGGTACGGCGACGGACGAGAAGAGCATTTGAGGGAAACATCATCTCTTGATGCATAGATAAGAAGGGAATGAATTTATTTTTTTTCTTTCCAGTTTTTGTTTCAATTATTTTTTGGTTTCAATAATCTAATTACCCACTAAATTAAGGTTATGTAAATATAAGTATTGCTGGCCAAATTTGTAAGAACATAGAGAACAATTTAATTTTCGAAATGCAGCCCTTCATTTGAAATCCATTATATATATATAATATATATATATATATAAGTATATATATATATATAATTATACTATATATATATATATATATATATATATCATAGTATATATATAGTAGGGGTTGGGCAGGCTCCGAAAAACCTTGCTCCGGATGTTCCAGCTCCACTCCATGCCAGTTCCGGTGCTACTTTAAAAGCGAGTTCAGGCTCCGCAGGGGAGAAGGAGAGGGGCCGGTGTGAGTGGTTTGATCGATTGATTTATTATTAATTGGTATTTTTAATAAAAACATCAAATGTTTTATAATATTTTACATGTAATGTAGTGATTTTCACCGTAAGTTTATACAAAATATGTTCAAAAATCGCAGGGGAGAAGGAGAGGGGCTGGTGTGTATGGTTTGATCGATTGATCTATTGATTAATTGATATTTTAAAAAAAAAATGTATATATTCGCGGTGCTGTATTGCGCTGCTGGCGCCCACGTCGGTTTCCCACCTAGTCTCTCCGGTTCCGGCTCCGATTCATTTGCTTCGATGTTTAATTCAGGATCTTAATTCATTCATTCTCTTCTATGCGCTCGTCAAAATTTCATCCTTCTACGAAAATTTCCAAGGTTTTGGGCTCAACCCCATCACCCATGGGCGTAGCGATAGGTAACCTGGTCTTCGACAAGGTGACCTCATAAGAAAGGTGTGCACCAAATATGTACGCTATACGATGTCTCTAAGAAGTACCTCCTTAGATATCAAACCAGAAATGCCACTACAATACATACATAACTTCGTCTACGACGAAGTTACGTCCTCACCAATAAATTACCTACTCTCTAATATAAAGGGGGGGGGGGGTTGGCACCCTTTGATGATGAGTCCTAAACAGGTTATCCAGTCTAACGACGAGATTACCTCATCAAAAGTGGGGGTACAGGTGAGATGGGGATACGACTCCTCTAACCCCCAAATACATTTTCCTTATCAAAGTTGTTTACCGGGATATATGACTCGAAAATTTATAACATGGTGCTAACCAATATATCCCCTTGCCAGTTCAGGATTAAAATCCTAATTTATAGCATATAGTGTTAACAAATATGTGGTCAAAGCTAATATGCCCTAAGGGCATATGGAATAATTAAAACTTTAAGGAGGGTAGCGGACCCTTAATGATGACACACACACACACACACAGCACGATCAGCGTTGAAAACATTCGCCAGAGACGGAAATTACGATCATATCCCTATTGGGGGTAGAGGCCGATAGGGTGAGTGGGCTACGAACCTCTTTAACCCACCAAAAATACCCCCTCAAATTTATAACATGGTGTTAACCAAAATAGCCCCTCTACTACTGTTATAGAAACGATCAATCTTCTACAAATTTCATAATGTTACGATAAAATTCTCTTATTTTTTTGCGAAAATTAGTTAATAAAATTTAAAATTTAGCATAATAAATATAAAAGATTATGCAAAATTGAACAAAAATTTAAGAACAATAGCTATGTAAATAAAAGCTTTAATCCAATTAAAAAAGAGTGATAGTTCGTGCTCAAATTCGTATGCGGAGAATGTGATCTTATGAATTTAGGGACTATAAAATTGTTTTAATAAAATACTGTATTAAAATGAATAATGTATTAAATACTAATATTAAATAATAATTTTTAAACAAAAGAATATGTTAATAATAAATAAAAATAAATAAGAAAATAATAAAATACTTTAAACACCTTGTAGAAAAGAATAACTTGAAATACTTATAGTTAACATTGAATTATCAGCTTTAGAATTAAAAGAAATTTTTAAGTAAGGAATAGCTCAAGTATCTATATATAAATAATATATAATATAATATATAATAATAATAAATAAGTATATATATATATATAATATATATATAATTAATATATATATATATATATATATATATATTATATATATTATATATATACCAGTTATAATATATAATATATAATTATATATATATAATAATAATATATTAATAATTATATATATAATAATATATTATATATAAAAATATATAATATATATCTATATTAGTTGATGGGACGATAATACGAATCGGCATCGTGAATCGGAGGAATCGGCTTGTTTTCAAGGAATCGGAATACGGAATGCGGAATCGGCAAAAAGATTTTGTACCGATTCTGTTGGACCGATATCTTTGTATACAATCTGAAATTAATTTCTTATTCGATCTTTATGATATTTTCAAAAGACAATATTTCGAAGTCTTCCAGTATTGATTTTTAATTTCAGTTCTATCTTAATTCTATTTAATTAAAGAAAAACTGGATTGAGCGGCGCTTCTTTACGTAGAGGCTAAGATATCAACTTAGAATTTTCCGGTCATTTTTTTTATAAGCAGAAATTGGCAAGTGTTTCGTTAAGTATGTTAATGTAATATGTTTTTGATTATAATAATACCCCGTGTAACTCGGTAAGTGAAGCAGTGAAATATTTTGCCTTGTAGGCTTGTAATAATTGGAGCTATATGAATATAAATTGCTATTCTTTCGATTTCACCTTGTTCACTTATCTCACACAGTTGATTGTCCTCAAAATGTTAATTGGGAAGAGATCAATATTCGTGAAATAAAATTCATGTATATACTAAGGGTAAACGCACCTAATATGGCTGCAGAAGTTACACAAGTAGGATTCCAGGATTACCTTGTTTTTACACTCTTTGACACAAGTTCTCTAATGATGCCATATTTGAACAAAATGAAGTCACGTTAATAACACGCAGCTAATTTAATGCACATTCTTATTTTCCCAGGAATGCTACAACATCGATTAGTCATTTTAAAACATTTCTACATCAATTATGCCAAGTATGAAGAATATCAATCTAGATTTAATTTACCACAGCACAGATTTTATTCAGGGAATGTACCAAACCAGATGTTAATAGCCAGTTATCATATGCTTCAAAAATTTTGAACAAAAAAGACGGCTCTCATTTCATATAGCAGTGATCATCAAAACCTGTAGCAGAACAACGGAAAGTCATCTTGAAAAATTGGTAAAAATACCTTAAAAAAATTGTAATTGTACATAATAATTGAGCCACAATGAATTCAATGGCATCGCAAATAATCCCAAATCATGTACAGTGTGATTGCAGTATTTCTGTTGTGAAAAAGAGTCATAAAAAAAGGACTATTTGAGGGACTTGGTCTACAGTATCACCATGGAAAAATTCAGTAAAAAATAGATATAGCATTAACTTTACTGATAAGAATCTTTGCTGCTTGTTACCTATCTTGATCCACGCTTAAAAACTACATTCCTTTGAGGATATATATAAAAAGTGAAGATATTCTTCAGCAATGGATCGTGCGAAGAATATATGTTGTATAAACGGAAAAGTAGAAAACAGATTTACCACTACTTATAAACCAATCTGAGATTCTTCTCATTTATCAAAAGAATAGGGCGTATGATAAAACATTTCATAATGAATTTAATATATAATGAATAAAATAAATAATGAATAAAATATAAGATCATAAATAATTATATAATAATAAATGAAATAATAATATAATAATAATAATAATATAAAATGATATATATAATAACTTTTAAGATAAATAACTTAAGTTTTGGGAAAGCTA
>JABUQX010029096.1:5000-18281 GCA_015478945.1 Trachelipus rathkii
AATTAACTGATCATTAAATGGATGGATTTTATTTTTGATCAATAAATTACTTTTTTTAAAAATATTTAAGAGAAATATCAATTTTATTTTAATAAACAATTTTTTATTTTACATTTTTTAATAAAAACTATACAAAAAATTTGAAATATTATTTTTTGAAAAAGATAAAATAGAACATAATATTAAGATACATTTGAAAGGCATCAAAGTTAAACTTATGGAATAAAAATTTTTCTAAATAAATTCAAAACCAAAAATTAATAACATCATCTTGATAAATTAAGAAAAAAATTGGAGAGAGAATGAAAGAAAGAAGAAAGAGAGAGAGAAGGAAGAGAGAGAAGGAGAGAGAGAGAAAGAGGAGACAAGAGAGAGAAGAGGGAGAGAGAGCAAGAGAGAGAGAGAGAGAGAGAGAGTGAGAGAGAGAGGAGAGAGAGAGAGAGAAGAGAGAGAGAGAGGATGAGAGTAGAGAGGCAAGCTCAGAGAGAGAGGATAAGTGCTAAGCATCTTCTTATAATTGATCGTAACCGAATTTCAAACACATGAGCACCTAAAGTGCTAAAGGAAATAGGCATTTCTATTTTAAAGATGCTAAATTTCTGAGATAGGCAGAAAAAGAAATGAGAATGGTAAATGCACCGAAATTAGTTAAAGGTTAATAACAAAAATAAAGTTTTAGCCAGACCTAATAATGACTCATCTTCTAGTTTTACTTTCAAATTTTTTTTTAAAATTTGCTTGTTCCTTTTACAATGTTCTTTGAAATAACCGTTTTTAGTGATTTTTTTTGAATCAGAAGAGTATGAATCAACATTTTTTATGATACAAAATTATAATGTAGAAGAACTGTAGTGAAAAATAAATAATCCTAACATTTCTGAAAGAAAATACGTTACGGATTGGACTGATAAGTAAATTCTAGGTTAGTGCAGCTTCGCTTACCGGGACAGCTAGTCTGTTACAAAGATGAAGAGACATATATATATAGAGCAGCGAGATGCGATTACTATTGAGGGACACGAGTGCGCGAGAAGACCAGTACTTGTAATAAAATTTATAGGTAGTTTAGGGTAAAGTCCCCTTGCGGGCAGCTTATTAACTACTTTATTTTTCAAATATAATTAGAGCATTAGTTAGAATGGTAATTATCTTGGCCCCCATTCTCACATAATAAAGTGAGTTTAAAAAAAAATCGTTCTTTTACTTATTGTAGAAGAATATTTGATTTTATTTTCTTGATAGAATTCAATATCTTAATCTTAAACATTTAAATTTAAGGCATAAAGATTATTATTTAATCTCTTTTTGCATTTAATCTAAAAAAAATTATGAGAGGTTACATACATACATACATACATTCGTTACGTACATATATATATAATATATATATATATATATATATCTATATATATATATATATAATATATATACTATATATATATATATTATAATAATATTATAATATGATATATATAATAATGAACATCAAAGGAAAAAACCTTATCTTGCAGATCCAAATTTTTTCATCACAGTTTTCAAATCGAAAAATCGCTCTCAAACATTAAAATATACAAATAAATTATATCAAATAGTATTTAAAAAATATAAAAAAAATATATTAAAAAGTTATTATTATTAATATTATTATTATTATTAATTATTATTTATTATCATAAGATTATTATCATATTCTTATTATTTATATATTATTATTATTATTTATTATTATTATATTGATTTCATCATAATCAGGATTACAAATAATATATACCCTATATTAGCAACTTTTAATATTATTATTATTATCATCAATAGTGAGAGAGAGAGAGAGAGAGAGAGAGAGAGAGAGAGAGAGAGAGAGAGAGAGAGAGAGAGAGAGAGAGAGAAGAAGAGAAGAAGAGAAACTACAGAAATAGTTTAATCATGTACGAACAACCTTCAGGACGCAACACATGGTATCTCGACCATTGCTGGCAGTTCTTCCATAAGGAAATATAATATTAACCTGTTTTCTATTTTAAAGACATTAAATTTCAGAATAGGAGAAAATATGTGAAAGGTAAACCTACCAAGTTGGAAATGTAAAAAGAAAAAGGTTTTGGTGTTTAAGGAGTTATTCCCTTTAATTTACTTAAGAGTTTCAACGTTACAATTTTTAAAAAGTTGCTTATTGCTCGTTTACATCTTCTTGAAATGGTCGTTTTATGATTTCTTTTCAGCGGGAGAGTGCCATCTACACTTGTTTATAAAAACGAAAGTATTATTTAATTTTGTGTTCCTAAAAAGTGTCTTAGACGAATACAGTTGATTTGGATATTGACATTCTTATTAATTTTCTGATAACTAATAAGGGAAACGTCCATCTCTGTTTAATTATTATTTTTTTTTTTTACTTTTCTTAAGAAATTTTTCAAACATTTAAAGTTTACATTTTTCTTTAATGTTTTTTTTTGCAAAACTTCCTAGAAATATTTTAAAGCGAAAATATTTTCCAAAAATATTGTTTTCCAAATTCATATTTAAAAAATATTTATTTTCATGAATTTATTTTTTAATAATTTTCATGTCCTACATTCTAACCTCTTATCAATTTACATTTTTTCAATGATTTTTAGTATTGCCAACATAATTTAACAATATTAATGAAATATTAAGAAAAAAGATAAAAGTAAAATACAAAGTGTAAAAAGAAAAATGAACTTTTTGAAAGGAAAAAGAAATTTCTTTATTAAAGATACTGAAATTTCCAGACACAACGAAATCATTTTTACACACTATTGGTAAAATTTATTATAGTTATGTAAAGACCTGGCGCAGCTATAATTCACTACCTGCTATTTGCAAGTAAATTAGAATATTAAAGTAAATAGTATTATGTAACCCCTTTCCTCCAACATATAATGAGTAAGTATATCTCTTAACTCTTTCAACTTGTGCGTTCACCTCTTAAGAAATGTAAATTCAAAATTCAGACCTAGAATTTAACGTCGAACCGGGTACCTAAATGTTAAATTTAAGGGCACAAGGATATTACTAATAAATTCTCTTTATCTATTTAATCCTAAAAAAAATTGTTCTCAAATGCATACCTACACACACACACACCTAAACACACATACACACACACATATATATATAATATATATGTATAATGTGTAGTGTATATATATTATATATATATATATATATATATATATATATTATATTATATATATATATATATATATATATATATATATATTATATATATATATATTATACAATAGTATATACATATTTTACAGGTATTATATAATTCAGTATATATATTGTATATTACATATATAAACAATATATATTACATATATAACACACATATATATATTATATAATATATATATATAATATATATATATATTTATATATATATATTGTGTGCATGTGTGAGTGTTTGTGAATGAATGCAAATGTAAAGTCATGGGCGCATTTAGTTTAAACGTATGAACATATACACCTCTGCTAAGATTTAAATACAAGAATTCATTCTTCAAATAATTCCAAAAGTTTTGAGTCTCTGATGCTTTGAACTTTGGAAACTTTGTATTTATGGCCCAAAAACGTCTTCGCAAATAATGTAGATTAATTCTCAAGTTTGTTAAGTCATGTTTAAGACCGAGGATTAAAATCATGGAGTTAAAATTGATAATAAATTTGAAAGGAAGTTTGAAATCAATAATTTTGATAATATGCAAGTAATGAATAAATTATAAACAATTTAATGTAAATTAATCGTAATTCTATACAGAGTTAACATTCATGTCATTTAACTTTTGAAACTGTATAATTAATTCTTAAATTAAGTGATATTAAAAGTTGAAATTTTTTGATCAGATTAATAACTCGTTTATATATAAAATTATTTTTGAGAGAATTACATTTATTATTATAATATCTTTTTTATTTTACATTTATAATAAAAACTATATAAAATATTTGAGAAAATTATTTTTACCTAAAAGATAAGAAATAGAACATAATATTAATCATTGGAAATGCATTCAAAGTTAAAATGACTTTGGAATAGAAATTTATCTAAATAAATTCAAAACCAATAATGAATAACCTCCTTTGATAAATTAGGAATAAAATTGATTTGAGAGAGAGAGAGAGAGAGAGAGAGAGAGAGAGAGAGAGAGAGAGAGAGAGAGAGGAGAGAGGAAGAGAGAGAGAGAGGAGAGGAGAGGAGAGAGAAGGGAGAGAGAGAGAGAGAGAGAGAGAGAGAGAGAGAAAGGTTACCTTTTTATTAAATTTATTACAGACGATCTTTACAAAAGTAATCATATAATGAATAGTATATTTCCCTTATTTCTATATTAAAGAAACTAAATTTCAGAGGAGGAAAAAATATGTGAAAGGTAAATGCACCAAGTAGGAAAGATTAAAAGAAAAAGGTTTTGGTGTTTAAGGAATTATTCCCTTTAATTTACTTAAGAGTTTCAGCGTTACAATTTTTAAAAAGTTTCTTGTGCTTCTTTAATAATCTTTTTGAAATGAATCGTTTTATGATTTCTTTCCCGCGATAGGGTCATCAACATTTATTTATGAAAACGAAGGTTTATTTAAATTTTAAGAATCAAAGAAATGTCCTTTAGACAAATAGGTTATTTTTGAACATGATGTTCATTATTTTTTGCATAAACAATAAAGAGAAACTTTCATCTGTGCCTTATTATTTTTTTCCTTTGAAGAATTTCTTATTGCATAAAAGTTTTTTATCTTCTTTTTACCAAATAATTTTTATTCATAACTTTTAGAAATATTTTAAAGCGAAAAAATTTTCCAAAAAATTAGTTTTCCAAATTCATGTCTAAAAAATATTTATTAATCATGAATTTCTTTTTTTAACCTTCATCTCTCATTCAATTCTTTGAAGTTTTTGGCTTTAAATGTGAAAAGACCCCAAAATAATTTAGAATATTAAACTTAAGAAAATTTTCAATCTATTTCCTTATTATTATTATAAGTGTGTGTTGTGGCAGAAAACGAGGAATTTGTGTGGAAGAAAACGAGAAAATGCTGGTGGCTATTTAAACCCAAGGGACATACACATAAACATTTTTAGCCTGGCGCAGCTTAATTAACTACTCTATTTGCAAGTTGAATTAGAATAACTTAAAGATAGAATGGTATGATGTAGGCCCCTCATAAGTGAGTATCTCTCTAAAATAAATCAAACCGTACGTTCACTCTTTAGAATAAATTAATTCATTGCTCGATTAAAAATTTTAAGGCAACAAGATTGACTATAATAACTTTAACTTAAACGTATTTAAACATCTATGAGTAGATAGGTTTCAGATAGATAAACGCATCACACTATATGCTATCTATCATAATCTATCTATGCTATCTATCTATCATTGCTATCTATTTAGCTTATCTTACTTATCTATTCTATCTTATCTTATCGTATCTATTCTATCTATCTTCTATTATCTATCTATCTAATCTGAATCTATATTTTATATACACTAAGATTAATATATAAATAGCCAATATATATGTATTATACATAAACGTATAAACATCTTGAGTAGATAGGTTTCAGATAATATAATACTATATACATATAATATATATATATAATAATATAAATATATATATAATATATCTATTCTATCTATCTTATCTATCTATCTATCTCATCTATTCTATCTATCTAATCTATCTAAGTCTATCTATCTATCTTATTCTATCTATCTATTTCTATATATATAAATAATATTATATATATATATAATAATATATATTATAATATATATATATATATATATATATAAATTAATTATATTATATCTATATATATAATATAATAATATATTATATAAACACATATATAATATATATATATAATATTCTGGTATCTGTGGGGGGGGTAAATTTGGTGAATGAATCAAAAATGTGGTCATTGTGCGCATTTTCTTTTTATATGTTAGGCACATAACACCTCTGTATAAGATTTAAGATACAAAGAGAATTCATATCTTTTCAAAAGTAAATTCCATAAAGTTTTTGAGATTTCTGAAATGCTGTTAGAACTCTTTGGAAACTTTTTTTATTATATGCCAAATAAGTGCTTCGTGAATATAATTATATTAATTCTCAAGTTTTTCTTCCCACATCGTGGTCTCCGAAACTAAGGACAGGTTGAAATTGCAATAAAATTTTGAGACAATTTTGATCAATAATATTGATAACATGCAAGTAATGATAAAGTCATATGAACAATTTAATGAAAATTAATCGTAATTCTATACAGAGTTAACATTCATGTCATTTAACCTTCAAACAAACTGTAATCAGTTAATGTCTTAATAATCATCAGATAAAAAGAGTCTGAAATTGAAATGATGGTTTAATTTACTGATTTTTATTTTCAATATTATTTGTGTGGAATAATATTTATTATAAAGTATCTTTTAATTATTTGCAATTTATAAAAATCTATATTAAAATATGGCAAAGATAGTTAATTTTGGCCTAAAATGAGAGTATAAAACGTCGCCAACATAAATTTAATCATTGAAAATGCAATCAAATTAAGCCTGACTTTGGAATAGATTTACTCTAAATAAATCAAAACCAAATAATGATTAATCTCCTCTGATAAAATTAGAATAAAATAATATATATTTATATATATATTATAATATATATATCTGTATATAGTATTATATATATAATAATAATCTATATTACATATAAATATTTATATATAAATATATAAGAGAAAGAAGAGAAGAGAGGGAGAAGAGAGAGAGAGAGAGATAGAGAGAGAGTGAGAGAAGAGGGAGATATACAGAAACGAGAGAGAGAGAGAGAAGAGAGAGAGAGAGAGAGAGAGAAGAGAGAGAGAGCGAGGAGAGAGAGAGAAGAGAGAGAGAGAGAGAGAGAGAGAAAAGAGCATAAGGTAAGCTATCTTATTATCTTGACTTTAGCCGAATTCAACATGAGTTAACCGATTCTACGAAGGATATTAGAAATAATGAATTCAATTAGAAGTTCAGGAGGAAAAAATGTAATGGTTAAAGGAAAGGTAGAAGAAAAAAAAAGTTTTGATGTTTACTTTACTGGAATATTCCCTTTAGTCTACAAAAAAATATATTTAAAAGTTTCTTGTTCTCTTTACCAGGTTCTTGAAATAATCGTTTTATGATTTCTTTTGCTCGGAAGATCGTAATCTACATTTGTTTATGGAAACAAAAGTAAAAGTAAAAGACTGAGTGAAAAAGTAAACGACATTTATTTTAAAAAATTCTTTATTAAAGAATAATTTCAGATAGCGAAAACATTTCTGACACTTTTGTTAAAATTTATTATAGTTTTGTAAAACCTGACGCAGCTTAATTAACTACTCTATTTGCAAGTTAATTAGAGTATTAAAAATATAACGGTAATTATGTGCCCCTTTACTATATAGAGTGAGTATCTCTCTTAACTTATAGCAAACCGTACGTTCTCTATTGAGAGTAAAATCATCAGGCTTAAATTTAAATTTAAGTCAAAAAGGTACTAATAAATCTCTTTTCTACAAATCTAAAAAAAAAAAAAAAAACAAAAACAAAAACGAAGTGATAAATATCACACACATCACACATACACCACACATACACACACACACACACACACATATATAATAATATATAAATATATATATATATATATAAGTATATATTAGAT
Organism: Trachelipus rathkii; assembly: GCA_015478945.1. Lineage (NCBI taxonomy): Eukaryota > Metazoa > Arthropoda > Malacostraca > Isopoda > Trachelipodidae > Trachelipus > Trachelipus rathkii. The sequence continues at coordinate 12,720 of JABUQX010029096.1, forward strand.
ACATCATATATATATATATATATAATATAATTATTTATAGTCTATATATATATTTATACTAAATAATATTATATTATATATATGAGAGATAATAATATTATAAAATATTATATAGTATGTTATATATATATATATATTATATATATATGATTAATATTTATATATAATCATATATATTATATATATTAATAATATATATATTATTAATAATATAATATATATATTATTATATATATTATATATATATATATTATATATAATATATAAATATATATACTATATAATTATACTAACTAAGTATAGATATAATATATAATTATTTCACTAATATATATTATTAATATATAGTATATATATATATTAGTATATACTATATATATAGTAATAAGATATATATATATAATATAATATATATATAATATATTATGTTATATATAATTATATATATAAATATATATAATTATATATATAATAGATATATATGTATATATATAATATTATATAATATATATAATATAATATTAATATATATAATATATATAATATATATAGTATATATAGTATTATATATATATATAATATTTAATCATAATATTATACGATACCTGCTCTCACGGGCAGGACTCTTTTCAAGAAGGGGCAAAAAACATGGAGAACGTAAACCCACCCAAGTACTTGAATAACATAATTCGCTCAGAAAGGCACTGAGCGTGGGACTTAAAGAAGAGTAGGTTGAGTACAGCTAAAAAAAAAAACAGATAAGGCAAGGAAGTTCCACAAAACAGATGATGGTAGATAGAAGGAGGTACCATAACGAACGAGCATTAAATCTCCAATATTCACATCATATTCATGTGAGAGAATAGCACCTCTTTGTTACGAAGGACGACGCAGTTGTTTGGAGGAATGGAAGAGGTCAAATCCCTCGAGCACGCGGCCAGTGGTAGTACACAATAGAAAATAAATAGGGATAATGTTCACTTGCGCCGAGAAAGAGGGTCAATGGAGTCAGAAAGTAGGGGAAAGTTGATAGGTCTCTTAGTTTTAGCCTCAGCACTATCCAAAAGAAAGGTGAACTGGATCACCCCAAATATGAGAAGAGTATTCCATACTGAGGCGGATAAGACCCTTACATAACTGGAGTAACTGAGCAAAAGAAACAAATTCACGCATCTCTCTCTCTCTCTCTCTCTCTCTTTCTTCTCTCTCTCTCTATATTATATATATATATATATATATTATATATATATATATATATATAATAATATTTTATATATAATATAATATATATATATAATATAATATATATAATATATTATATATATATATTATATAGTTATATATTACATTAAATATATATACTATAATATATATATATATAAATATAACTATATATATATAATATACTATAATAACTATATATATATATATATATTAATATATATATTTATATATATATAATATATATAATATAATATAGTATATATATATAAAATATATATTAATTATATACTTATATAATATATATATATATAAATATATATATATATATATATATTATATATAATATATAAAATAACTATATAATATACTATATATATAATTATCATATATATATATAATATATTATATATATATATATATATATATATATCATATATAATATATATATATATATATATATATATATAATTATCTTAGTATACTTACAAATCAAAAGAAGTCAAAATTAACACAAATTAAGATTTCAGTTCACTTCTCGAATTGATTCTATATATGAAAAATTAGGAGTATGATTATGCGGTCAGATTAAATTTATAGTTTTTGAGTAAAACTAACACGTCTTAGATTTAAGAGCAGTTATATCCTTATATCCTTGGATTTTATAGTATCTACGAGTAAAATGGGCACTTTATAATTACATTATAAAATTGATTTGCTGAAGAATTTGAAACTTCCGTCAGAAATCAGTAATTAAAAACTTAACGTCTTAGCCACAGCCTTTGGGCTAGCTTTAATACATTGGGGTTCTTACATTCGGTCTCCAGGCAATCAATTGCTATAACAAAAGTACAGCATAAACTAATTTACATTATGAAAGTTGAAACTTAATTAAAATGAATTTAAATAGGCCTACATACAGTAATCTAAAATTAAATTTAACGTAATAAACTTTAATTGAATTTACATCACACAAGATATGGAAAAAATGATTTTCAAGCCTTTTTAATGAATGTTAAATCAATTTTCGCAGTCAAAATTAATGTACAAATAAAGAGCTACGTTATATATTTGCTTCTAGATTATTTGCAGCTGCGCATGCATTATTGATCTGTTTACTCATTTTAAGGCGTTCCTTTCCCATGGCATTCCAGTGTTCAATAAACATTTTTAAATAGGTAAAGGCTCATACTCAAAATATGAGTACATATCAATCAATTAAAGAATCCAGCTCAAATACCTTAAAGTCATCTATGAACAGTATTATATAAAATATAATATATATATATATACATACTCTATGTATACTATTATATATATATATATATATATATATATAATATATATATGGGTGTACTTAGGGTGTGGTGTGGGGTTGTGGGTGTGGGGGGTGTGGGTGGCGTGTGGGTGTGGGTGCGGCTGTGGCGTAGTGGGTGAGATTGTTTTATGAATAATGCAATTTGTGAAGTCATGTCCTCATTTAGTATATACGTATGAACATATACACCTCTTCCACGGACACATGTCTGTTAAGATTTAAATACAAGAAACGTATTCCTTTCCAAATATATTCCAAACTTTCACAAGTTTCCAACAGTTTCTAGTCGCTGACCCAATATTTCTTATAATAATATAGATAATTTCTAAGTTTTATAATCATGTGTTAAGACTGGGATTAAAATCGAGAGTAAATTTAATAATTTTGGAAAGCATAGAAAGGCCGGTATTTGATAATATGCAAGTAATGAATAAAGTTATAAACAATTTAATCCAAATTTATTTTATTTCTGTACAGAGATAACTTTTATATCGTTTGATTTTTTGGAACAAAATGTCAGCGATGGTGTTAACTTGAAAAATAAAAGACCCTGTTAAGCTGTATCGCATTAAAAAGTTGCAATTTTTTGATCAGATTAATAATTTGTTTATGTAGAAATATTTGTGAGAGAAATGAAAATATGCTGATGAATTGAACTTAGGAAACTTTGTATATAGGAATAAAACGCTTCGCAAATAATTTTAGAATTCTCAAGTAGCTTTCTATAAGCTCTTTGATTGAATGACCCGCAGGTTAAATCATGGATTAAAAATTAAATTAATAAATTAAAATTCATAATAAATTAAAATCATGGAGTTAAAATTCATAATAAATTTGAAAGGAAGTTTGAAATCAAAACAATTTTTTTTAAAATAAAGTTTCAACTTTACTCTAATTGTAATTATATTCTAGAGGGAAAATCTCTAGTAATCTCCCTAGAATCCGGAGGACGCGGGATCAAACTCCGGGCCCTTTCCTAAAGGAAAATACAGTCAGTGATATAATTTCAGAAATGAACTAACGTTTGAAACATATTGAGAGAAAAATCAATTTATTATTATAAAACTTTTTTATTTTACAATTTATAGATATAAATTGTTATCATTTACATGTAGTAGCTTAACCCATATAAGATTAACAGTTAAAAAAATAATATAATTCATTGAAATACAATTAAAGTTAAACTGAAACTTTTGGAAGTAGAAATTTTTCTAAATAAACTCAAAAACTCATTTAATAAAATAAACTTCCTATGATATTAGTAAATATTTGATGGAGAGAGAGGAAGAGAGAGAGAGAGAGGAGAGAGAGAGAGAAAGAGAGAAGAGAGAGAGGGAAGGAAGAGAGAAAGAGAGAGAGGAGGAAGAGAGAGAGAGAGAGAAGAGAAGAAGAGAGATGAGAGAGAGAGAAAAGAGAGAGAGAGAGAGAATGAAATAAGGAAGGACGATGAGAGAGAGAGAGGAGAGAGAGGAAGAGAGAGAGAGAGAGAGGAGAGAGAAGAGAGAGAAGAGAGAAGAGAGAGAAAGAGAGAGAGGATAGGTAAGCAATCTTTTTATTCCTTGATCATAGCCGAATTTCACCATAAGCACCTAAATGGAATATATATTTCTTGTATTTCTATATCAAAGATTCTAAATTTCAGAGAAGGAAAAAAAATGTGAATGGTAAATACACGAAATAAGAAAGTAAAAGGGAATAAAAAAAGTTTTTGGCGTTTACTTACGGGAATATTCGTTTTAGTTTACTAAAAAAATTTTTGGAAAAGTTTCTTTTTTCTTTACTAGTTCTTCCTCATTCAAATAATCGTTTTATGATTTCTTTTGCGCGAAAGATTATAATCTACATTTGTTTATGAAAACAAAAGCAAAAGCGAAACACTGAGTGAAAAAGAAAACAACATTTTTTGGAAAAAAAATTCTGATTAAAGAAATGAATTTCCAGACATAACGAAAACATTTCCAGACACTTGGTAAAATTTATATTTTGTTATAGTTTAATAAAGCCTGGCGCAGCTTAATTAACTACTCTATTTGCAAGTTAATTAGAGTATTAAAGATAGAATGATAGACCTATATCGTAGGCCACTGACACTATAAAAGTGAGTATCTCTCTTACCTCGTACAAACCATACGTTCTCTCATGAGAATAAATTATTCAGGCTTAAATTTAAGGCATTAAGATTATTTTTAATCTATTTTGTACTTAATTTAAGAATTAAAACAAAATGAGTGCAACATACCATAACATACACAATACATACATACATATCATACATACAGTACATACATACTATACATACAATACAATACATACATACATAACATACATACATACATTACATACATACATACATACATACATACATAAATATTATATATATATTAATTATAATATATATATATTATATATATATAATAATTATAATATATAATATATATATAAAGATATTAAATAATATATATATAAATAGTATATAATATATATATATATATATATATAATATCTATATAATATATATATAGTAAATTATATAAATATAATATAAGTATATATTTATTATATATATATATATATAAATATATATTAAAAGTATATATAGATGAACATTGGAGATAATCTAAACATTTTCGACAAGTATCTCCATTCGATAAACGGGTCTCAACTGTAGAAATATATTAGAAAATGTAGGAATACCAATTGAGATATTGACACCTGTATGTGATGAAATTATTATTATTATTATATTATTATTATTATTATTATTATTATTATTATTATTATTATTATATTATTATTATTATTATTATTATTATTATTATTATATTATTATTATTATTTATATTATTATATTATTTTTATTTAAGAAAAAAATTTAGATTAGCGTCAATTTAACGTACTTTTACAAGTCTTTCTATTCTTCTAAAGCATATGTTATTTCAGAAGAAAATTTATTAAGGAAACTATTCTAAAATAAAAAGAGTTAAAACCTTTAATATTATATCAATATTTCGCTCGTATCTTCA
>JABUQX010029098.1:0-34081 GCA_015478945.1 Trachelipus rathkii
TAACTTTACAAGTATTATTACAATTATATTAAATAGAACTTGTAAGTAGTGTAAACACGACGATATCATTAGGAAACTGCGGTTAACAGGATTGTATTTACATCTAAAAATTTTATAATTTATGTTAAAAACTAGAACCTAATGTATTATATGTTAAGACTCATAGAATATTAATTTTTAATACAGTAATTCATAATTAAGTGTATTTTCGACTTTATTAAATATCAAATATCTTACACTTTTTATTTGGGTTTTCCGTGACTTAACGTATGTGTTACCAAATTTGGCAATTCCTGTTGCTATTGTGATTATTTGTTGCATTACGATGCGCGTATTGCAATCATATGGTGCGGTGCTTGTGCCAGCATGGCTCCAATGACGGTAGCCTAACAATTCACATTTATCAATAAAATTATTAACATCAAATTGGCTTATACCACAGTACCCGTTATTATAACATCAGAACAAATAAGAAACATAATAAAAGAGATCTTTTAATATATATCTATATATATATATATATATATATATATATATAATTATATAATAGTATATATATAATATTATATAGATATATATAATATACCATATATATACATATAATATATAATATATATGTATATATATATATACTATAATATATATATATCATATATAATATATATATATATATATATAGATAGTCTATTTTTATTATATATATATATATCATATATAATACATATATATAATATATATATATATATATTATTATATATAATATATATATATAATATTATATATATATAATATTATACTTATATACTATATTATATATATTAATATATATATTATACTATAATTATATATATATATACTATTACATTATATTATATATATATATATAGTATATATATATATACTACATATATATAAATATATATATAATATATATATATATAGTCTATATATTTATTATAGAATACAGTATTATTAACTCAATTGTTTCTAAAAAGCTTCTGTCAAATTTAATGTACATTGTCATGCCTAAGCAAGAAGGTGCACGATAGCTTGCAATCTTTGCAGTCTTTAGAGACACAAGCTGGGATAGATCCCACAGAATCAGAAACAATGGTACATGATCATCTTCTCAATTTCTTTCAGGAAGATACTATTTTGCTAAATAAAAAAAAAGGCATTTAAATGACTGAGTCAACTTCGGAGACGCAAACTGTGAATAGATCCCAGATACCACTCGATCCGTCCGGATGTGGTGCCTCCTCTACAACCCTAAAATTTTCGACAATTCCATGTCCTCTCAAGGGATCCAGATAAAAATAGAAAGTAAATAAATAAGTAATTTTTTTTGCTCAGTCAATAGCCATGCGGGATTACTACAAGTTTTATTTACATCATCTTTATTTCTAGAGAACTTTTATGTTTCGAAAAAAAAATTTAATGTATTCGGGGAGGAAATGTTCTCAAATAGAATTTCACTTTTTGGAAAATTCTAGTTTTCTTAGCTTTGTTATAAAAAGTTGTGGATGGATTTTAATTATTTTTTCCGTGTATACAGCTGAGTAGTTAGCTTTAAACTGACAAAGTAAATCTTTGTTTCAAACAGTACATAGTGTTAAATCACTGAGCCTAATTTGTCCCTATTCACCCCCACATTAAAATCATAATGGGGTGAATAGGGACACCATTGAAATATGTTATTTCATATCTTATGTACATATTGATCACTTATTACTATTTTAATATAATAAACAGTTACCTATATTAAAGGAAAATTAATAATAAAAATTTAAATTTATTGCACAAAACATGAAAAGATAATAAATCTTTCTACAGCCCCGATGGGTGAATGGGACCTGCATTTTTAATTCTTATTTTTGTATCATTATTGACATTTTAATACTTATGGCTAATTTTAATATAATAAACAATTACCTATATTATTATTAAGTATAAATAAAGTAAAAAATTTAAATTATATACATAAATAATGAATTCCAAGGGATGTCCCTATTCACCCCATCAAGGAAAGTCTGAATGAGCTTCAATTAAACTTTAACTGTTATTATTAGAATTACATTCTTATTTATTTGTGTGCTTATTACCTACTACAGGCCCATGATTTTCAGGAAAAAATTCCAAAAAGTGTATTAAGGAAAAGGAGGGAGACAAGTTTTACCTTAAAGTTCCAATTTACTCCGCCAAGCTTATATATCTAAGGTACAAGTCTGTTTTGATGGATAATCCTTATGGGCCTGAGAGGAAATATTTTTATTGGATAAAAGAGAAATGATATTTTAACTTGGGTGGTGTGTAGAAAGTCGTAAATGAGAGAATAAACGACGTGTGCTAAGATGGTCTGGTCATATGGAAAGGATGGATGATAGTCAGTTGGTTAAGTGGATGTATTGTGGTGAGTGTGCTTGAAATCGACCGGCTGGGAGACCGAATATATATATATACTATATATATATATATATATATTATATATAATACTATATATATATAATATGATATATAGTATATATATATATGATATATTATATATATATATATATATATATATTATATTATATATTCATATAATATATATATATATATATGATATATATATTATATATATATATGACCTTTTACATGACTGAAAGAAAATTTTCATCGGAAAGGTTTATAAGCCCCTGTTATTATCACTGCTTTTACAAAAATAAAATTTTAATTTATTTTGGTAATAAAACAATTTCCTTTTTTTGCGCTTCACCGTTCCTTTTATGTTTTAATATAAAAGTACATTATATAGTATATATACGTATATTATATTATATATATATTATAAATATATATATATATATATATATATATATATTATATATACTCATATATATATATATATATAGTATATATATATATATATATATTATGTATTAATATATATACGGTATATATATATAATATATATATATATATATATATAATATAATATATATATATATATATATATATTATATATTATATATATATATATATTATATATCATATTATTATATATAGATGGTCAGATTTTTTTAATGCTTCACAGTATGTAAGATCTAGAGAACGGCAAGGTCCTACCGAGTAGAACAAATTAATTAGTTTGGAATCAGCCGAAAATTTCTAATGGATGTGATTAACTTTTTTTTTTTTTTTTTTTTTTTTTTTTTTTTTTTTTTTTTGACTTAGTTCTTATCGAATATATTTTAAAAATTAGTTTCCCCCCATTTACGGGGGCTTCGGCAGCTTGACGGGGACGTTAAGTAATACCAAGAACGTGTTTTTTGGAATAAAAATTCTTTTTTTTTTTTTTTTTTTTATTATTCTTTTTTTTTTTAACTAAAGGATATACCATAAGGTAAACCGCAAAGATGGCAGGAAACGGGGTCTCTCGCCTCTCGGTGGACACGACGGGGGGGACTGATCCCCCTCCGGGGATGGTCTCCGGAACCCGCGCTCTTTGGTTTGGGTGTCGCGCGGGTTCCTCCGACCATCCCTCCGCGGGGTATGAAATGTCCCCCCCTCTGTCCCCCGTCGGCTCGAGCCCCTAAATGGGGGAAATAATTTTTTTTTTAAATTTTCGATCGAAATAAATAAATAAAAAAAACTTAAAATTTTCTCGCTCTTTAGTATATAATATTCAAATAAGGTAAGTATATAATTATAATATATATATATATATATATATATATTATATATTATAAGTATATATAATATAGTATATATAATATATATATATATATTATATATATGATATAACTGAAAAAAAGCATTTTAAGAAATAATAATGACAGTGAAGCTACTTTTCTTTCTTTTTTCTCTTTTTTCTTTTTTTTATAATTCGTTAATAAATACCAGGCACAACAATTATTTAAGGACATAAAATTTTTAGTCATGTGCAAAAGGGATACCCTTATATATATATTAATATATATTATATATATATATATAATATACGATATATATATATATATATATATATATATATAATATATATATATATATTTATATAATATAATATCATCTATACTTATTTCAGATTATTTTTGAATTGGAGGACCTTGCCAATTTGTCTTTCAGTAAAAGAATGTGCAAATAACATTTTGAAAAATTTTCACATACTTGATTGTCTTCATCAATATGCAGGTGTAGCCGTTATCCATGCAGATATTGATGTTGCCTACCTCAGATGGATTTGAAATACATTTCCTTGCATCACTTGGGTCCAGCTCCTTTTACAATTATGTCTTTTCTTAGAAAGAATTACAGAGCACTACTAAGGGTCGAGGTAAATTTATAATAATAATATTCAATTTTTTGATTCTTTATGTAACAGATCCCTGAACTTGTATTTAAGTTAGCCAGTTGGTGATTTTAATTTTATTAGATGCTCTGTGATATTTCGGCAAGAATACCAAATCTGAAATTAGCTAGATTATTCCTCGAGTGTGATGTAAAAAAGCACTGCGAATTCGAGCACTAAATTTTTTATGTGTCAGAAAGTAATGGATAATCTTCTAGTGTTATACTGAAAAATGAAACTGCTTTTTTCGGTAATTCTTTAACTGTAATTGTTTTTTCATTAGTAAATATAATTATTCAATTTATTATTATTTTATACATTTGTATTATTGTTTGAAGAATTGTAATAAGTTCATCACTCTTCATAAACATTGGTGTAATAGATTTTGAAACTTTGTCATCGCCTGAGAAATCGAAGGAATTAATAAAAAATCGGAAACAGCGCAATCCTTTATACTCTGATTCAAAACTATGTAATATTCTTCATGGACAGGAATTAAAAAGAAGATTAGCAGGTATGTTTAATAGTAATAATAATAATAATAATAATAATAATAATAATTATTATTAGTTACTTCCAATAATGCTGTCACCCTGTCAGTAAAACTATCATCTCCATTGGCCCCTTAAACTTTTATGTGCTCCCGTTATATTCGACTTCAGACATCGTCGCCCCCTGCTATGACCCCAATTATTGAGAGGGTTCTTCTATTTTCCATCTACTGGCCTTGATGTACTGACCAAATACACCATATTCTCATAATTCAAATAGTGCCATCCTTGAGATAAAAGACCGTTTTACTAGAAACCCTCTGGTTTCTATTATCCAGAAGTTACTGTGTTTTCTCTTTCAAGAAAAAAAGTGACTTTTTGGTTGGGTCCCGATACATGTAGAACATCCCAATGCCACGGAACAGATGAACACAGATGCATATTCACAGTGCTGCTCCTCCAATACACTCCTGCAATTGTGTATACTTTCGCTTAGACCCGCAAACAGGATGCCTTCGCCTTGCCAGCCTATTACCGTATTGCTCTCTACGGCAAGGATTTCCTACGCTGATGGCAGGATTACTGTACTGAAGATCAATGGACGGTGTCAAGCTTTTCGTACGGGATGGACCTCGTGGGTAGGCCGAAATCGCCTACAGGGAAGGGATCCTGAAACAAACCGATGGTGGTATTTGTCCCATCAATCTAACAACGGGCTATCCCCATGTGCGAAGACACTTCCCCGCAGCCTGTCTATTCTGCGTTCTTTTTTCCCCTCTAACCATTATCTCATCATCGTTTTGCCTTGTGACTCACTGGTTGGTTACCAAGACGCACAATTTTAATCCTTGCATTTAGCAAAGTGTACCTCTCCATGGTTGTCTTGCTATTTAATCATCAGAATCTTTCATTTTCGGAGCGATGCCGTATCGCTTTTCCTGCGAAATTGAAATTGCTATTAGAATGTACTCTTCTCATAGCACTCTTCTTCTCGTTCTGTTTAGGTTTGGTCCTGAGTTGATTTCCACCCTCACAGTAATCGCGCTGCAACGTGTGCTGCAGTTGTGACGTTCACTGGGCTGTGTGGTTATGCAGATGGGTTAGGTAGTTCGATCAAGAAAAGATAGATTGGTGAGAAGGTTGAGAGAATGGAAAATCATCAGGTATACAGTGGAATATTATGTGGCTGAAATCGATCAAGAATGTAGATGAGATTCGCTGTATTGACTGGTTATGCGAGGTTTGGTATGCAAGAGCGGTGTTTGGTGGAGGGTGTAGCTCTCCGAGGTCTTGGAGGAGATGGTGATAGTACCGCTTGTAGTAGGGAGGGGGTGATAAGGGATAACTAGAAGCCTTAAGTAGGGCAATTGAGTTTATTGAGTGTTTGTTGATACAGATATATGCCCACTACATTTGGTGGTTGACAAGAATTTGTTGTCGGTGGGACTTGATTGTTGAAGAAACAGGTTGCATTTAGAAGTGATAGAGGATGTGTAGATCAAATTTTCACATTGAATCAAATGTGCCAGTATGAGAGAGAAGAAGAATAAACTGTATTTAGGTTTTATGGATAAACTGTATTTACGTTTCACGGGCTTTCAACAGGCGAATAGGGAAGTTCTGTGTCACGGTAGGTGTTAATGATATATGTTGTTGGTGGTAGGCTTTTGAATGTAATCAAAAGTATGTATGTTGATTGTGAAGCATGTGTAAGAATAAATGAAGTGGCGAATGATTGGTATAATATTAATAATGGAGTGAAACAGTGATGTGTTATGTCTCCATGGCTACTTAATTTGTGTATGGATTTGGTGATTAAGTAATTATAGGTAGGGGTGCTAAGATAAGGTGTTAGACTGCTGAAGAATGGAAGAGAGTGTAGGGTGCCCTGCTTATTGCACGCTGATGATTTTTTTTGTGTGGTGAATCTGAAGAAAGTTTAAGAAGATTGGTAGAGGGGGTTAGGCAGGGTATGTAAAAGGAGGGGTTTGAAAGTAAATGTTGATAAGAGTAAGGTAATGGTAGTGGGTGAGGAGAGTCCTTGGGGTGAAATCATGTTGGATGGGGAGCAATTGGAGCAAGTACATATATTAAATTTAATATTTAGAATATATGATCGATTAGAAGGGAATGGATGACGCAGAGTGTAGTAGAAAAGTTGTGAATGGTAGGAAGGTGGCTTTTGCGATTAAATCATTGGTGGATACAAAGGGACAAAGTCTTGAGTGTGCCGGGGTTTGCATGAGGGTATGGGTTGTTACCGTGTGTTAATGTATATTAGTGAAACTATGGTATGGAATAAAGTGGTATAGATCTAAGGTGCAATATATGAAGATGGATGATCGTAGTGTTAGGTATGAGAAGAATTGATAAACTCAGGAATGAACTTGTTAGAAAATTGTGTGATGTGAAGATAGGCGTAAATGTGAGAATAAACCAGTGTGTATTGAGATGGTTTGCTCATAATGGAATGGATGGATAATGGTCAGTTGGTTAAGCTTATGCATAGTGGTGAGTGTGCTGTGAGACTTGAGTCAGTAAAGGAATGTCTGAAGGAAAAGAATGTAAATTTGGCAGAGGCGAGAAGAAAGATGCCTAATTGGAGTGAATGGCGGTTTTTTTTTTGAGAGGGTATGATTGTGCGTCTGGCTCAGGGGATGAACCCCACATTGATGAGATCCCACAGTGAGGGTCCGTCGCGGTCTTGTGAAGCCCTTGGATGGATTTAACTGCGAAGAGCGCTCCTCTAAGGGAATAGTAAGGAGTGGGGGCTTTCCTTTCGACTTAACTCATGCTCTTCTATTTAACTGTCCTATTCTCCGTGCATGTTACGCACCCCTACCCCACATCTAGTGAGAAGACAAGGGTGGATAAAGAAAGAAGGATAAATATATATTATATAGTAGTGAGGTATTATATATACTATGATATCATAAGTATATATTTTATGATTATATATATAGTATATATTATATATATATAATTATATTGGTATATATATATAATTATATATATAATATATTATATATATATATATTATTATATTTGTAAAATATATCAATATATATTATATATATATATATATATTATTATATATATATATATATTAGGGTATATATATTATAATATATCATTCTACTTTTTTTCCCCAAGGAACTCGGTGGTTTTTTGTGTTGGGGGGTAATAGAACCGGCAATGCACCGGAACAGAAAAGTAGGAGAAGAATATACACAAGTCGAAAGAAAAGCCCAGTCTTACCGACCCCTCTGTACCATAGTTGGTGAACAACTCGTCGCAGTCAGTAAAATCCACCCTAAGCTCAAATGGAACCGTGACGGACCCTCAATATGGCATATCGTCAATGTAAGGGTTCATCCTTTGGGCCCAGGTGGGCCACAACCATACCCCTCAACAACCCCCGCCATTCACTCCTTTATTTGTCACCTTTCTTCTCGCCTCTGCCAAACAGCATTTTCTCTCTTCCAGACATCTTGTACTGACTCAATTCCACGTTCTGCCTTCGTTCCCAGTCGGTTGACTCCCAACACACAAACTCATCACTATACATCCACTTAACCAACCGACTAGTCATCAATCCCTTCCACATGACCAAACCATCTCAACATCTTTCATTTATTCTCATTTACCCGTTTCTTCACACCACACAACTCTCTATCACGTTCATTTCTCATTTGTAACAATTCTTCTCAGCACCTAACCGCCCCTAAATATATATATATATACCTATACTATATTAATATATATATAATATATATATATATACACCAAGTTATATATATTATTATTTAATTATATTAATTTAAATAAAATTATGATAAATATAGTAGTATATAGTATATATATTATATAATATATATATATATATATATATATATATATATATATATATATAAGGCGGTAAGGCTGGGCTTTCTTTTTCGAATTCGTTTTGTCCATGTTCTCCTTACTGCTTTTCTTTCCGTGCTTGGTACAGCACCTTACCCCCAAACTTGGGGCAAAGAAGAAAGAATGAAAGAAAAAAGAAAAGAAAGATATAATAGCTATATATATATATAGTATTTTATATATATATATATAATATAGTATATATATATATATATATATATATTATATATATATATACTATATATATACTATTATATTATAATAATAATTATACACGAGAGGACGCTGGTTCAAATCCTCCGATAGCAGTGTGGAGGTTTTATCTATCCTGGTGGCAATGAAATTATAAACTCGACTGAAAACAGCGTTCGGTGGGCTGTTTCGGGATAGCGCCTTAAAGTTCGATTTCCTGTGGTCCCTCCGTGTTACCCCCTGCATAGGGATAAGTTTTCACGTTAGAATAAGTTATAAATATATATATGATTATATATATATATAATAATTATTAGTATATAGTATATAATATATATAATATAATAGTATATATATAATATATAATATATATATTATATATAATTATATTATATATATAATGTTATTATTCAATTATTGATATTGATTTAAATCTTATTCTTATTCATTTTAGGATCTGGTACAGGAGTATATGTTTTATGTCCAGGCTTTGTATATACAGGACTCTTTCGATATTCATTACCAAAGTACAACTGGATTCAAAAGTTTTGTTTTCTTCCAATTGCTTTACTATTCATGCGATCACCTAAACAGGTAAAACAAAACAAAAATTATAGTGGGGGTGGTTGGATATGTTATGTATTATTTAATCATTTAGTGAAATGTTGGATATTAAAGTGTTTTACTTTGTTTCATTGGCATTGATTATTATTTATTTATTTATTTATTTATTCATTTATTTGTGTAACGAAATTTGTAAATATGGAATGTGTTGTGAAATTTTTTTTTGGGGGGGAAGAAATGAAATGATGTATTAAGTATTGCTGGAACTCCGGCCATGAATTTGGCCAGAGGCAGAATAATCCAACCCAAAAAAATTTGCGCCTGCCACAGGCCGGATATCCGGCCAGCTGGAGCTATATATAGAAACTTTATCTATATTCAATATTCAGTTCTCGAAAAATTCTATAACATCATAAAAACAAACTCTCTATAAATAACATTCTTTCACTGTCCATCTAACTATTATACTATACTTTTTATAGTTTTCATTGTATTGTTAACCCTATATATCTTTAATTTAGACTTCGGAAAGAAACATCCCATCTTCCATAATTTGCAAGGAAATTCTTATAGTCCTCTCCACTTAGGGTCTTCACTGAAAGTATGCTTAAGCAAGCTGGCAACATCTAAACTCAAAAAAAAAAAAATATATATATATTCAATATATATAATATATATTATATATATATATATATATATTATATAATATTATATATCCACATAGGATTTTATTATAGTATATCATATTATAATATATTATATATATATATATATATATATATAGTATATATATATATATAATAATGAGTAAGGTTATGGTTGTGAGTGCAGAAAGTCCTCCGTGTGAAGTTATGTTAGATGGTGAGCGCCTGGAACAAGTGTCTTTTAATATTTAGGATTTATGTTGGATGAAAACGGAACGGATGATGCAGTGTGTAGTAGAGGAGTGAAACGCAGGAAGGTGGCTGGTGCATTAAATCGTTGGTGGGTGTAAAGTGACTAAGGTCTTGAGTGCGCTAGGGTCTTACATGAAGGGTATGTTTTTTAGCCTGTGTTAATGTATAGAGTGAGACTTATGGTCTGGAATAGAGGTATAGATCTAAAGTACAATGGGGCTCAGATGGACAATCTAGGGACGTGTTTATGGTGTGAGAAGAATTGGATTTAAAAGGAGGAATGAAACGTATTAGAGAGTTATGGTGGTGTAAAAGAAATTGGTAAATGAGCAGGAATAAATAAAGTACGTTCAGATGGTTGGTCATGGGTGGAAAGGATGATATGACGCAGTCGGTTGGTTAAGTGGATGTAGTTAGTGTGGTGAGTGTGTTGGGATCGACCGGCTGGGAGACGGAAGAATAGAATGTTGATTGAGTCAGTAACGAATGTCTGATGGAGAGAAATGTGAGTTGCAGAGGCCGAGAAGGATGAGGTGCATTAATAGGAAGTGAATCGGCGGGGTTTTGTTGAGGGCGGTACAATTGGTGGGCCTAAGCTGGTCAGGGAAGTGACCCACACTTTACGATAGGCATAGGTGAGGGTCCGGTCGCGGTCCCGTGAAAGCTCTAGGGTGGATTTTCTGACTGCAAGGCATAGGACCCGGGTTCGATTTCATCAGGATCCTAGGTAGAAATTACCTAGTGTAGTTTCCCTTCTTGATAGGGCACTGCCCTTGAGATGTGAACTTTTAATAAAATAAAAGGTAAATGAAATAAAAATTTAACAAATAACAGAACTTTCAGTTAGGCATTTTTTTTACATTACCAATCATTTTACCCCTGGAGTGTTGTCTGTAATAATGGTATTGCTTTATGGTCTGCGTGTGATAACGGAGTGTCTACTCTTGTGGAAGAAGAATGTGGATATGAGCGCAAGAGGGGCAAACCATTGAGCACTGGAGCGTCATGGGATGTACCCAATACCCCAAATGCCCAACTTGATGTAATATCATTACGTTTAAAGGAAAGAATTTCTTGTATTAAGCAAAATGTTGTATTAATTGTTATTTAACAAAAAAAAAAAAAAACTTGCTAATTCTAAGGGTTATATAAATAATTACTATATTCATCCAGGATAATGTTTCCCGTAGGAAAAAGTTTCTTTACGCCTCATTTAGTTTTCTATAATAATACATGATTGCGAGTAGTAATTTTTCTAACATCTTTTATTTCCACAAGTATCTTATTTACACTAATTTTATTGAAGCAAAAGGAATGGCTCATATTCCTTGAATCATATCTTTGTGAATGGCATTTACGGTCTGTCTTATGTCTCCATTGTTATTCAATTTGTTTATATGGGGTTATGAAAGAATTAGAGGTAGGGGTGGTAGGGAAAGGTGTTAAATTGATGGAGAATGAAAGAAGAGTGTAGGGTGCCCTACTTATTCTATGCGGAGATTTGGTTTTTTTGTGTAACGAATCTGAAGAGAGATTGAGAGGATTGGTAGAGGGGTTTGAGAGTAAATGTAGATAAATAGTAAGGTTATGGTAGTGAGTGAGAAGAGTCTGAAATGTGAAGTTATGTTAGATAGTGAGCAACTGCAACAAGTGTCTGAATTTCAATATTTAGGATATAAGTTGGATGAAAAGGGATTGAATGATGCAGAGGGTAGTAGGAAAGTTATGAATGGTGGGAAGGTGGTTGGTGCAGTTAAATCCTTGGTGAATGTAAAGGGACTGTGCTCTAGGGTTATGTTGAGGGTATGTTGTTACAAGGTGTTAATTTTATAAGTGAAACTATGGTAAAGGAAAAAGAGGTTAATAATCTAAGGCACAATGTGTTGCAGATGGACAATCTTAGGGCGTGTTTACGTGTGAGAAGAATTGATGAAAAGAGGAATGAAACACATTGGGAAGTTGTGTGGTGTGAAAAAAGCCGTAAATGAGAGAATTATATTTGAAAAAATAAAGAATGGTTTGTCAATATTGAAAAAGGATGGATGATAGTAGTTGGTTAAGCGGAATGTAATAAGTTAGTTGAGTTTTTCTGGGAATCGACCGGACTGGGAATGGTCCGAAGAAAAAGTGGGTTGACATCAGTAAAAGGAGGGGATATGTGGAGTTCGGTCAGTGGCGAGAAGAAAGGGTGCATACTAGGAAATGAATGGCGGTTTTGTGAGTGCGGTATGTTGGTGGGACGCTGGCAAGCGGGTGAACCTCCAACCCCAAAATTTTGGGGGGGAAAAAAAATCCCCTAAGTTACCACGTGATATCCTGGTCGCAGACTCGGTGAAACCTAAGGGTGGATTTTTTCTGACTGCGACTAGTAATTTCTCACTTAAGGGTATATATAATGGGGAACGGTAAGGGGGCTCTCTTTTCAACTTTGCGTCATGTTCTGTCTGCTACTATTGCAATGTTCCGTGTGTTATGCTACTGGCACCTCACCCCTAATCTGGGGAAAGGAGGTGGATGATGATATTACTGTATTAAAAAAAATCCATTTATTTTAAAATAATGATAATAATAATAATGTTAATAAAAATTGACTTATATTAAGCTTCATTTTACAGGGAGCTCAAACGTCTGTTTATTGTGCTGTATCAA
Organism: Trachelipus rathkii; assembly: GCA_015478945.1. Taxonomy (NCBI): domain Eukaryota; kingdom Metazoa; phylum Arthropoda; class Malacostraca; order Isopoda; family Trachelipodidae; genus Trachelipus; species Trachelipus rathkii. Next base: position 13,026 of record JABUQX010029098.1, read on the forward strand.
AAGAATTGGATGTAATACCATTTGGTTTCTTCAAAGATTGCAAAAAGGCAGAATTCTCATCACCGTTAGCTTCAGATGAATCTCTGGCAACTCAGCTGTGGAACTTTTCTTCTTCGCTTGTTGAAAAATTTCGATGATTTTTTTTGTATTTTGAAATTGATCTTTGTCTCATAAATACATTATTTAATCAGGAGTCGAGGTTGATGAAATAATTTGTAATTGTTTTGAAATTTCTAATTTTGTTTGATCTAGAGAAATGGTACTTGCCCTTGGTATGATGGCATGAAAACAGTTTAGATTAAATTGAGGTAAATTTTTCGAGTAATTTTGGTGGTTATGTTAGCATGATTTTGAGAAGATTTTTATCTACTTTTATATTTATAAGTTTTCATTTTATGTGATTTTATTATGGTATTCCATACGATAAATCTCTTGCTCAGGAGATATATTGATAATATGGATAGATGTTAAAGTTTAGTGTTTTTTTTAACTTGTTTTATAAGCCATCATAAAACATTTTATTCAAGTTGTATTTGGTTATAGGCTGTGAATAATATTAAAAATTACCTTATGTTTACTGAACTCTTATTTACCCGATTTTAAAGTTATTACTTGCACACACGTAATTTTATAAGTTGCTCATTTAAACTTTGTAAAATCTATTAAGTATGGGCACGTAAAGACTTATAAAATCTAATAAGTATTTATATAAGCCGCTTTCGTTTTTGCATTTGTGCTTGCGAAGCGTAAGAAATGCTCGAGTTCGCGTTCGTTTTTGTCAAACTTAGCGCAAAAACGTGAAAAATGCTTCCTAAACTTAAGGAATTTCCTTAATTATCCCAAACGTAAGAAATTTCCTTAATTTTGTAAGGTTGCTATTTGCCGTGCATGGCGACGTGGTGGGCCCGTTTGAATTGATGAATGTTTCATTCAATAAAATTAGCTTTAAATTCTAATTTCTTCCAAATCGATAAACTCCATCACAATAGTTGATCAGTTATTTGTAATATGAACCATTTGTTATTTTTTTGTTTATTCCAAAGCCACGTGCTCCATCACAACAGCGGATTCCAATTGTTTGTAAACAAAAGTGACATCTATGACAAATCTCTTTCGTTTATGCACGAAATTCATGAAAAAACGGTGAAAATTTCTTATCGAGCGTAAGCGAAAACGGTCATAGTGATGTGTTCACTGTTATTTTAGTTTTGGAGTTTAATAGAGTTTAGAATTAAATCTTATGTTATTACTAAGATTCTTCTTGATAACATTAAATTTTTAGGTTTCTCCATGAGGGTGCATGTTTAATAAGGTAGAAAATTTGAAATATAGAAGGATAAATTTTTAGGTTTCTCCATGAGGGTGCATGTTTAATAAGATAGAAAATTTGAAATATTAGAAGGGTTAATTTCATCCTTTTTATTCATATGGTCATCTATATTATTTAGATTTATATTTTTTTTATGGATGGCTCTTTTTTTTTTTTTAATTGGGATAACTTTCATTTGAGTCTCTTTCAATAAGAAAATCTTTTTAATTCATATCAAACCATTAATACATATTTCGTTGCCCCTTAATACATAAATAATTAGTAGACCGAGTTTTGCATACAAATAAGATTAAAAAAAAGACCATATATGTAAGGTCTACAATATAAATACAAGATATATACTTAATTTTTTAGGATTTATTTTTTTTAAATTTGTGCAATGTACGTCATTTTATACCATTAGTGCATTCCTAATTTATGGAAAAGCATTAAACTTCTTTTTGTTACCACATTTGCAAGTTCTTTTCGATTTATATTGAACGAATTAATGCAATTGTACCTTCTTGTGCATTTGGAGTATTAATTGAACTTATTTTCGTATCTGTTATAAGCAAACATATTGACTTTTTATTTAAAAATAAAATCAAAACTCACCTTAATAAATCTATAGATAGGTATAGAACAATAAGATAAAAAGTTTAGTAATTCAGCCAGATTCGTTTTCTATATTCTATTTAAATAAATAAATAAAAAATAGGAACTGAGGAGTTAATTTTAGGATACTTGTGATTAACAGAAAATCCTCAAACGTATAATACTTTATTGGTGACAGTTTTGAACCATTTCATATAATAATAAATTAATAATAATCTTAAAAAAATGTCATTGCATAACTTAAAAAAATTATTATTTTCGTATTATACGAGTATCAAGAATTTGATTTTACATGAGAATTTATAAGAACTTTGAATAAATTTGTTAATTCGAATGAGTAATTATAAAATGTACGTGTTTATTATAAAAAACATATACAATATGTTATTAATTAATAAATTATATATATCATGGTGGTATAATGAAGGGTAGGGTAGAAAGGAAATGTATGTGAGTGTGTGTGTGTGTTGATGTGTGTGATGTGATGTGTGATTCCAAATTAATGTGTAAATCTGCGTGCAAGTGTAAGTAAATCTGTGTGTAGAGTAATCTGTGGTGAGTGTAAGGTAAATTCTGTGTGATGGAAGAAAATCTAGATGTGAGAAGTGAGTAAATAGGTGTTGAGTATAAAGAGTATAAATGATAAAGAGAGAGTCTAGAATAGACCAAATGTTAGGATGTTACATAGTGTAATGTGTATAAGTTCATAGTGAGAAATATTTGTATGTGAACCGCATGTAATGTAATATAAGTGTAAAATGATAGTGTCATATATTAGGGTAAAAAATTAAGTGATCATTCGTGATAAATAGGTGTATAATAAAAGTTATCATAAAGAGTGATATAATTGATGAATATGTGTAAGTATATCATATTGTATGTTTATGATAATGTTGGTGTGTGTGTGTGTGTTAGTGTTGTGCGTGAAGTGTATGTCTGAGTGTGGTAGTGTGTGTTGTACTAAATAAGTAAAAATAAACCAACATATAAGTACAAGCAATGATAAATAACATAAATGTATAGCATAAAAAATAAAATATAGAATACATTATAAAATAAATAATAAAAAATAAATAAAAATAATAAGCTTGTTTAAAAAAGTAAGAAAAAAAGGAATAAATTTATTACAATAATTAAAATAAAAATTGTCAAAAGCAATAAAAAGCAGAGAAAGTTAAAAAAAATATAAAGCAGAAGTTAAAAAGCAGTAAAGCAGAAATTAAAGCAATAAAAACACAAAGTATAAAGCATATTACAGATACTTAAAGCAGTAAGACAGTAAAACAAAAGCATACTAATCCCACAGGTGTTAGGTAATAACTATGATGATTCTTGATTTACTGTTATTATAAGGAAATATAATAATAGAATAATGAATATGTGAAAAGTTATAGGATAAGTTGTGAAAAAAATGTGCATATAATAGGAGTGAAGCGCAGAAAGTTAATAATACAGATAGAATAAGAGCAGAAAGTTAATATAGCAGTAAAGCAGAAAGTTCAAGCAGTAAAGCAGAAAAAATAGCCAATTAACCATAGTTAAAAAGCTAAAAAGCTAAAAATATTACATAATAAAAGACATACAATTATCCACATAACCTCTACTCACTTAGTGTTAGGATCACACCTATCTAATGATTTACTAGATATACTGGCACATTGAAGAGTATTAAATTGATTTATTAATGAATGTAATGCGAGTTAAATGAAGTAAATAACATACTTGATTTAAGTAAAGCAGTAAAACAAGAGTTAATGCAGTAAAGCAGTAGGTTCTAAGAAGCGTTAAAAAACAAGTAAAAAAACAAAAGCATCTACTATTCCCACCTAGGATATATGTAAGAGATAACACCATCATATTGATTTTACTGATTATTGATACTGAGCTTTAAGGAGTATAGAGAAAGTAAATGGTTTAATAAATAATGTATTATATACGCATAAAAACATAAATATAAAATATAAAAAAACAGTAAACAGAGTATAATAGCGTAAAACGAGATAATAATACAAAGCACAACACATTCTAGTGTAGTTAACACACTCTATTATGATTTAAATCTAGAGATTTTAAGCACTATTAATAAGTATGTAAAGTATAAAATGTTTTCATATAAAATGTTTAAGTGCTAAAATTAGGATGGGCTAAAATTTTCAAGCCTGGTCCGTCTAATCCTCAAAAATAAAGAAAAAAAGAGTTAGTCGTATATGATCTTATACATATATACGTGATGGTGTCAAAAAATATAAAGTGATAATAAGTGTTAATAGATAAGGTGTAGTTCCATAGTGATGTAGTGATAATATAAGAGAGTAGAGCGAGTGTGTTGTATATGTATGTGTGTTTGAGAGACGCTTATTATATACATGTGTAATTTAAGTGTCTATAGGGTAAATGAATAAGTAGTCATAAGTGATAAGTGTGTAATAATGTCAATGAGTGAAATGTGATGTATATATAGTTCATAGTGAATAGTAGTTGAGTAGCGTATTGTGTATGTGTGGTATGTGAGTTAATAGTAAGTATAGATAAAAGATGTATATTGTATAAACCGTAATATAAGTGAGTATTGTGTTGTTAGTGTGTGCGTATGTGTGTGTGTGTGGTGTGTGTAGTGTGTAGTGATGTTGTATGTGTGTGTGTGTGTGTGTGTTGTTTGGAGGTGTGCAGCTGAGTTGGAAATAATTTAATAGTAAAGTATGAATCATATATCAGAAAGGAGTTCAGGTTTCTACAATGACACTCTAATGTTAAATCACAGATCCTCTAACAATAAGGCTGAAGCATTCAGTTACCTGTGAAGAAGCTTCAAAGGACGGGGTGTGAGGCTAGTGCAGGAGTAGGATGGTGTAAAAGGCTTTAAGGGTTAAGTGATAATATACCTACTAGGATATATATAGGTTAATAGGTTACAGGTATGGATTAGTATTAGTTACATAGTATATAGATAGGTTAGTGTATAGTTAAGTAGAGTTAGGAATTAGAGTACAAGGAGTCGGTTAGGATAGCATAGGTATTTACTAGGTGTACAGGCTAGGGTATTATTAGGTATACCGGCAAAGGTACAATAGGTCGAATATATCATGGTCACAATATAACAAGAGTTAATATAATATATTATAATATAATGATATATATATGTAATAGATATAATATATAATATTATATAAGTATAAAAATTACATAAATATATTAATTATATAAATATATATATTCTAGATAATATAATAAATATATAATAATAATATAAAAATAATATATATATTATTAATATTTAATAATAAAATATATATATATAATAAATATATAATAAAAATATATTAAATATATACTATATTAATATATATAGTATTAATTTATATTTATTATAATTATTATATAATTTATATATAATATATAATAATAATAATATATAATATCATATATATATATATATATATATATAATATAATTATAAATAATTATATATAATAATATATACTATATGATTATATAAATATATATATATTATAATATATTAATATATAATATATATATAACTACCTCTCTCTCTCTCTCTCCTCTCTATATATATTATATAAATACAATAATTATATATAAAATTATATATATATTATAATATATAATATATATATATATACAATAATAAAAAATTATAATAAATATAATAAAATATTAATTATAATAATATTATAAGATATTAAATATAATAAATATTATATATATTATAAATAACGTTTATATATATTTTATTATGAATAAAAAATTAGTTATTATTATTATTATTATATTAAAATTATTATTATTATTATTATTATTATTATTATTATATTATTTCATTATTATTATTATTATTAAATTAATTATTTATTATTATTATTATTATAATTATTATAGGGAATTCACGGACTCGGGTAAATTGACCTGATTTCAAAATATCTCATTACCAGATCTCACGTTTAGATGTGTGGACTAAAGGTCATAAATTTGCCCGAGTGGTGGGTATTCGTATTCTTTCGGTGGCTATATATTTTGATTTATGATCGAGAAAATACATACATGAACAGAAAACGATAAGGGTTGAAGTGTGGTAAGATGAAGTATTAAATAGGAACAGATATTAAAGAAAGGGACGTGGAAATCCGTGGCATGTATCCAAGTGGGCGAAAGGTTGTGTGTTTGTTGTATGTGTGTTAGTGATCTGTTGTGTGTGTGTAGCTAAGGTGAGCTGACTTTGAGAAAATCTGAAGGAGGTTTTTCTATCAATACACGATTTTGAGCTTTTAATAAAAAAAGGAAAACAAAAACGAAGAGAGTCCTATTAATGATAACTCTTGCGTGAACACTCGTTGATTCAAAGTTAAATATAATAATATACACAGTTTACTAAGTAAAATCCTTCGCTATTGGCCTATTCTTTACTTAGCAGTTCTTGGCGATGTTCTTTGGCTACGAATCTAGCGACGGACTATCCGAGCGGATTTTAAAAAACGCGAACGATTAAACCGCGACAATCTAAAAAACGACAGGATGACTGCGACGATTAAATCGCGAGAACGACGAGAATGAATTTTAGCGATTCAATTAACCGAACGATGAAAATAAATAACAAAACGCAATATAACACAAAAGTTTAGGAAACGCACGAAAAAACAAAAGAGTTTATTAGCCATTAAAAAAAAAAAAAATAATAAATGTAAATAAATAAAAAATAAAATAAAAAAATCTAATAATGATAAATATAGAAGACTAAAAAAAAAGAGTATAATAGAAAAAAAAAATAATAAAAAAAAATACAAATATAATAAGTTTATAAATTAAGAAAACAAAAAAAAAAAAAAAGCACCCATAAGAATTTTAGATGATAGAAAAATTTAGGGCCCATTGTTGTCGATAGGACCTATATATACAGGTAAGTTATCAATCGAGTATGTTATCAATAAGTGTCGATGTAAGTTAGTTACAATCTACAAGAATTAGTAATTGTCGATATGAGTCAATGACAGTAAAAAAGAATCAATTATAGGAGTCAGTACCGTCAATCTGTAGACAATCATATAAACGACACGAGGGGGTGACCCTCATTATATATACATACCTACAAGACACTTGAAAATCTACACGGTTTCGAACTTAAAAAACCCATACAATAAGATTATATCCAATTTACAGACTATATCTCTTTATAGCTTTTATGAGAAAATGCACTGGATCGCCGATTAAATGTTAAACTAGACTTAACTAGTATATATAAAATATAATTATATAAATTAATATAATATATAAATAAATATATATATAATATATATGAGTTATATATATAACTTATATTAAATATTATATAATATATATATTAAACATATAATTATAATATTATTGATAAATATAAGTTTAGACCTTCAGTGCGCTGACAAATATATATAATTAAAATTTATAATATAACATCGAAAATAATAGAAATATAAATAATTAAATTTAATGTATATAGTAATATATATATATATTATATATATATAACTATATTATATTATAAATATAAATATATTAATATTTAATATTATTAATAAATAAAAATATATGTATAATAATACATATTATAATATTAATTAATATATATATTTATGAATTATGTATATTATATATTAAAATAATAAATATGATATTAATATATATATGAATATATAAATATAATATATTAATATATATATAAAAAAATATATAATATATATTATAATAATATAATATATATATTATATTCAATAATATATGGATTATATATTGGTTCTTAATAAGTACAACTTATTTGGTTTAAAATCTAACATACTCATACTCAAATAAATAGAATAACAAGGGAAAATATAGGAAATATACATTGTTATGGAATCCTTGGTAACATTTTAGGCGAAAAATGTAAAAAAAAAATAAAAATCTATTCAGGAAAAAACAAAATAGCTACAGCGAAAAAGGAATAGAATTTTGGAATGTCAGAACTTTTACAGTTAGAAAAATGGAAAACAAAATACAATAATAAATAAATAAATAAAAGTTAATAAAAGTATTTTTTTTTTTTTAAGAAGCAGGGGACATAGTACATATCGTAATAACTTATTTGATAAAATGGTAATTTACAACGGACAATGTAGGAGGCGCGAGCCGACGGGAAACACAGGGGGGACGTTTTTTTCCATACCATGTAGGGGAGGGGCGGAGGAACCCCGAGCGGAATAATCACCCAAATCACAACATTAAAAATCAAAGTTATCGAATATATAGTAGGCATCCCATTAACTTTTTATGAAAGAAGCAATATATACTCAAGTGAGCAGTAACTATAAGTTAAACGTCATTTCAACACAGAAATATTGTAATTACGATATATATAATACCCGCTGTTCAATAATATGCACTATGCATCGCAAAAACTATAAACGAGGATAGAAACAAACGCCCAATAACAAACTAAAAAGATGTAGATGCGAAAAACGATAACACGATGCTTAGATATAAACACACGCACAAAAAAAAACATGAAATAATATAGTGCAAGACTGAGACTTTATAATATCTGGTTATAAAAAACTGAGGTATGATAATGTATGAGCCTAGGTAACTAGCAACAATAACACTATCGTATCGTAACGGAGAGAGGAAGCTACTTGCTCAAAGAATTCATTCACACTAAAAAAGGGATATTCAGTAAACTTTTTTTAGGACAGAAGTTATTCTACATATAATCATTAATATATTTAATAAAAAATATATAATTAACATAATAAAATATAAAAATATAATATATATAATAAATAATATATAGATATAATAATAAATATAGATAATATATACATATAAATATAATATAATATATAATATATATATATAAAATAAATATATAATTAAAAATAAATATATATTAATAAAATATATATTTATAAATAATAAAAATAATATAAATAATAATTATAAATAATATATATATAATATATATATATATATACATATATCAATAAATATAAATATATATATAATATATATATAAAATTTAATATATATAATATATATAATAATTATATATATAATAAAAATAATAATATATTAAATATAATATAAATATATATCATAAAATATATAATATAATATATAATATAACTTAATAATAATATATATTATAAAAATATAATAATTAAAATAATATATAATAATTACATATATTAATAATAATATATATATATAATATATATAATAATAAATATAATATAATATATATAATAATATAAATAAATATAAAAATAATAAATAATAATATATTAATATATATATATATATATATCTAAATATAGAATAAAAAATATATATATATAGATATTTATATTAATATATATATATATATTTATAATTATATATAAATATATAAATATAAATAATATATATATATAATAATATAAAATATAATTATAATAAAAAAATATAAAAATAATATTAATAAAATAAATATATTAATAATAATATACTATATTAGATAATATGATATATATATACTATATAAGAATAAATAATATTAAAGAATAATATATATATTATATATCAATATATAAATATTAAGTAATATATATAAAATAGTATAAATATATAATATATATAATATAATAAATATATAAATAATAATACATATTATCTAGATAGAGATATAAAGTATAAGATCAGAAAATAGATAAAGATTAAGATAATAGTAAGGTAGAAAGATATAATATATATAAATATATAATTAAAATATAATCATCAATTATCATTATAATATATAATATATAATAATATTAGTATTATGATTAAATAAATATATATATTATTATATAATAATAATATTAATATATATATATATTCATCATACTATATATATTATTGGTTATCCTAATTGAGTATTATAAGCTAACAACTATTTTGAGGTTTTAAACTAACATATCATAATCTTCACAATAAAACATCAAATAAGAATACAAGAAAGGGAAAAGGAATAACATTTGATTGGATATCTTGTCATATGCAAACAGTTCAAAAAATTAAAGAAAAAAAACAGATAAAAAGATATTAATTAAAGTTTATACTTAAATAGATGTGAAAAAGAATAGAAAAAGAATACAATTTGAGGAATCATGAGTAAATTTTAATTAACGAAAATGTAAAAAAAAAAAAATAAATAAATAATAAAAATAAAATATATTGCTATTTTTATTTTTTAGGAAGCGGCGGGGGACAAAGTACATATATATAGATATTATATTGTAAAGTTTATCATACGGCAATGATAGGGGCTCGAGCGACCTTGGAACACAGGAGGAGAGACGATATTCTACATATACCCGTTAAGGAGGAGGGCGGAGGAAACCCCACGCGATAATTACTCAAATAATTACCAAAAAAGTAGCAGGGGAGTACGAAGACTACTACAGAGAGGGGAGGATTCTAAGTCTAACAACACGTATATTTATCCCCGAGGCCGTACAAAGACTCACGACCTCAGCCATCGATAGCACGGGTATATATACCTTGGGAGTATGCATATTAGTAACAAACAAAAAAAGCAAAATTTAAAATAGAAGACTATTCATCTATATTTTATACAGAGAGTAACACTAAATTTTAGCTTCGGTAATTATTAGATTTTACACGTGTTAGGGTAATAATACAATTATTAACATAATTTATATATTTATTATTAATTTTTATTTATACATATTGAGACCTATGTAAAATTTTTTACCAGGATTCCAAAATGTGATTATATAGTTATCCGCTTGTAAGCTATATGTAGTTTATTGAGATAATAAACATTTTTTTTAATTATTAAGATTTTTTTTTTATTTTATTTATTATTACATGATTTCCGCACTAAAATGTTACCTACTATTAACAAAGGATTCACAACAATTGATAATAAACACTAATATCCACTGTCATCTATTGATAAGATCATTTCGTAACTACTAAGTATGAAGTTGTAGTTTAAAACATTGTTACAACACTTACGATAACAATTAATAATAAATTACATTATGAAAATAGTTAAATGATATATTATTTTTATATATAGAACAAAATAAAAAATAGTAAAATATAAATATAGGTAATATATTTAGGAATCATTGAAGTCGACATAATAATAACTAGAAAATATTACAGATGAAATATAGTAATAAAATATATAATAATATATACTATATAATAAATATAAATAATATATATTATATATATATCGAATATATATCAATAAGTATAATCGGAAGAATTCTCCTAAAAACCACGGGAGTCCTTCAAAAAGATGGAGCAAAACTCAGGAATAAGTTGATATTAATAAATGCAGAGAGAAATATGAGAAAAAAATTTAGAAGGTAAGTTATCTAGTTTTATAAAAGAAAAAGGAAACCTTAAACCTAAAACCTTTCCTTATGTTGTATGTGGCAAATCTCTAGGAGTCTTTGGTCTCCATGAAAATTTATAAGATTAGCTGGAAGATAAGGGTACATAACACGATAACCAATAGAAAAAGTTATTAGCCACCTACTAACTTTAATGATTATATTAATTAATACGAATTATATGATTATATTAAGTATGATATGTAATATTAATTGATTATTAGATTTTTAGATATATATGATTATATATTCATTGGTATATATGATTATTATTTGATTATAAAGAGATTATTGATTTTGAATTTATTTATATTAGATTATATGATATACTGATTACTGATTACTGATTATTGATTATTGATTGTTGATTATTGATTATTGATTATTGATTAATAATTACTGATTATATGATTATTGATTAATTGATTCATTGTATGTAATTAGAATAACTCTGATCTATGTATCCTTGATTACTATGAACATATAGTATTCTTTGATTCATGATAATATATTGATTATATGAAATACTATTAGAGATTATTTAGATTATGATTATTTTATTATAATTATTAATAATTAAATAGAAATAATATATATATATAGTAAATATTTGTATTATAATACAATTAGACAAAAATTATTCAAATCTAAATTATTGATTCTAATATTGATTAGATTACTATGATTATATTGATTATTTGATTATGATTATCTAGATATTATGATTATTGAATTATTGGTGAACTCAAATATAGTGAGATTATATTAGATAATAAATTGTTTTGATTATTGAGAGTATTAGATTACAAAACAATTAGAGATTTTATGAATTATAAGTGCTTATAAACGAGATTTTATTGATTTGATTAGAGATTAGTGATTATGATAGATTGATTGCACTATAATTATTATTACTTGATTTAAATTTTAGATCTATACACTATTAAACATGTTGCATATAGACAATATCTCTTCAATGTATCATTTTAAAACTGAGTATGTATAAGAGGTCTATTTTAACACAATATACAAATAATAAAGTAGAGATATGATGATGCATTATAAAAATAGAAATTATAAATCATATACACAATACAATTGTATTATGAAAGATAATCAAGCACAAGAATTATTATATATCACAAATTTAAACATTAGTAATAATAGTGTACAGTGACAATATTGGGTCATTGACTCACAATCATTTTCTTTGATATATGAAGAGATAGAACATGGAGAGAAAAATATATAAATAGCGAATTAAAAAATGACTACTAAACTAATAATCTAGAGAAGACCAAAGCAATGCGAACCGCATACTCTAGAAATAAAAATATATACAGAATTACAGAACGGAGTTAAAACTTCTCAAAAACTAAGATAACACAACAAAGAAGAAGGGAGAGACTGAAAAAAAAAATATAAGAAACAAATAATAAAATAAAAAAAATAAAAAAACTGTTTCTTAATTTTTTCAACAACAAAATCAAAGGATAAAGGATATCTTTCATGTACATCATAATCCTATAAAAGCACCTGACAGAAGAAAAACAAACAAAAATATAATATAAAAATATATAATATAAATAAGAGACTGATAAATGATAACTGGACAAATATCAAATATTAAACGTAATAATTAGTATAAATAAACGTAGAAAATGCGAAAATACTTGGAGCAAACACTCAAAGAAACACAATTATTATTAAAATCACCATACAACCTCGGCTACCCAACACAAAGTGACAGCAGAAACTACAGCACACACATATCCACAACACTGCACAACAGGTACGCTAGTAAAACTCACTACTTGCTCAACAACTATCTATAACCCTATAAACTAACCTCAATAATAATCAGGTACCTAGTATAACCCGCCCCTGAAAAAGCCACCGATCCCCGGTAAAGCGAAGATCACTCGACCCTCAATCTATTCAGTATATCAACCCTATAATAATATTAATTAAAAATAAAAAAAGCAAAATAAAAAAATCAGGATGATACTATAAAACAAGATAAATCTAAAGCCTTCAATAGCATATACACTAAAATTAATAATCACTAATATTAATATTATAAATTTTATGTCTGATGTTGAACTATGATCATCACACCACTATTCCCGCACTATCCCGACATCATTGTATCCGAACAATCCGACACAAGACCTAACAATTGAGCATCAGATCCGCATCCACATCTGCGACATACTTTAATTACAGGCATACATCCGCAATTTCCGCTATTCTCGGACTATTACGCAACACTCACGACAACGAACCGAGCCATATCCACAATTACCGTACTCCATACACGACTCGAATTACCTCTGTATGTAAAAAGTCAGCACAATACGTCGACCAGAATGAATATTTACTAACATTAGATTAAATTAGCATAATATAATAATAAATAATAAATTTGTCCTGCTTAGTAGAAGACTGAATATATAGTTTAGGGAATATTGTGATTTGAATTTCCATTTCTGTATATATATATATTAATATAAGAATATAAAATGAAATAAATATAATAATAATAAAATAAATAATATATTAATATAATATAGTAATTATAAAATATGAAAAATCATAATGTTATCAGATATCATACAGTATATATATATAATATATATATTAATAATAATATATATATTAATATATATATATATCATATTATATTATTAATATAATTATATAAGTAATAATATATTAATTATATATATATAATATATATATATATATATATATAAATTAAAATATATAAATGATATATATATATAAAAAGTAAGATAGCCTAATGACTAACAATTCAGAAAAATATTATATTTCATAAATAATAAACATATACATAAAATACCTCATTTTCAAGATTCAACTAAATTATTTATATTATTAACCCTTTTCGCATATTAAAAGAAAAATAAATAACATACATATTAATTATAATTGTACAATATTAAATATATATAAAAAGATATATATAAATGAATATATTAAATAAATACCATAACTATTATAATAATAATAACAAAAATAATAATAATAATATATAATAATATTATAATAATAATATAATATAATTTATATATATATATATTATAATATATATAATACTAAGATTAATTATATAATAAAAAATATATAATATATATATCATATATAGTATAATTTATCATAATCCAAAAAAGAAAAAAGTTTCCACCTCTTGGGCTTTAAATGATATTATCGAGATACTAATAGTATAATAATTAACACTAATAATAAATAATATAAATATATATATAATTATATTATATTATAAATAATATATAAATAAAATAAAAAAAAATAAAAATATATATAATATATAATAAAATATCAAATAAATAATATATATATATATATATTACAAATTTTTTTTTAAAATATATTATATATTAACTATATTTATTAATATAAGATAATTCATTAAATCCACCAAGGCCCGCCTGATTACGGGGAATGGCACAAGCAGAAATGATGAGAGCAGCGCAAGGAATGTGAAGAGTACACATCCCCGACCTGCGAAGCAAAAGAGAGGTGGCCTAGAGAGAAGTAGCAAAAGAAACTGCAAAATAGAAGTCGCCAGCCCAAACACGCACTAATATAGGCAACAGCAATAACACAGATATATTACATTGGCCAAGAACTTGAGATAATCAGAGGCACTGGCAGAGAGACGATAGAAATGTATATTTTTATCATTATAGAAAAAAATCGAAACACGTTCTGATACAGCAACTCGGAGAAATATTAAAACAAAAGGTGTGATAATTCAAGCAACTTTCGAAATGAGTTAGTATGAGAATTAATTTGCAATTTAGGCAGTTCAGTTAGAGCCAACTATGTCTGCGAAATAAGAGAGATGGAAGGAGAAAGAAACGTGGAGGA
The DNA here is from genome assembly GCA_015478945.1 of Trachelipus rathkii. Taxonomy (NCBI): domain Eukaryota; kingdom Metazoa; phylum Arthropoda; class Malacostraca; order Isopoda; family Trachelipodidae; genus Trachelipus; species Trachelipus rathkii. The sequence continues at coordinate 28,275 of JABUQX010029098.1, forward strand.
GAAGAGGACGGAAATTTACTGAGAGAAGGAGAGCGTTCACGCAAAAGGAACGAAATTAAAAAAATTGAAGAGTAGAGAAATACGCCTGCGCTGATCCGATACTTAAAGAATTAATCCGTGTTTATAAAATTGACTGAGTAAAGAGGGAGAGATGGGTTCTTGAACGACTTATGATGCTCTATTTAATTGTAGATTTTGAGCCAAATCAAAGATGATTGGGATAATTGAGTAGAAAGAGACTTTAAAGCAGGTATAGGGAGAAGTAGCGGTCCAAATTCAAAAGATCTCCAAATTATAATAAGCTGTATAGTCAGAACGAGAAGCAGTAAGATCGGTCAAAAATATTAAATATGACGTAATACCTAACAACCTTCCAAACAATAAAAGCCGATTCTCTCAGAATGAGTGCCAAAGTATATTAAGTACTCAAAGATATAATATTTAGATACAGAGTAAAAATCACGATTCACAAATACCTTCTATCCACAAATACTCTGTATTCGCGGGTTAACACGCCAATGCCGTACACTTGAGCTGTTAACAATCCAACCCATTAACCGTACCAACAACAGAATTATTAATATGAGTTTATGCATTAATTAAGAAAATGATCATGGAAAGACATGAGGAATACAATATGAAGGCATATATCTCCTTCATAGTACTTGAAAGAAAGCATTCTGTTTGTTACCAGAGGAGAATGATGTAGGAGAAGTTCCGGAGAAGGGATTAATGAAGTTGGAGGCAGAGTGATAAAGGCAGTAAGAAGTAACATATACAACGTGAAATCAGCAATAAGTTAGGATAAGAAACAAGGATATATAAAAACGAGAATGGTTGAAGGTAAAACTAAGGAGAGCAAGGCAGGGTTAGTGATGTTTGATCTGACCGAATAACTGTTTATAGCGTATTTGACACATGTCATAAGAGGTTTAAAGAAGTTTAAGAATAGAGATATACCTAGAGACATCAAATATATATAGTGAGATAATTAATCGCAAGATCAATATTGGAGTCAGTGTTTGAGTGGAGATAGGTGAGAGGTTGATAGTAAGCAATGGTAGCTTAGTGTTTCCGAGGCAGAAAAAGTTGAGTAGAAACAGGAAGAAGTTTAATGTGAGAAAAAAAGAAAATAATGATAATAGAGAGAAGAGAGAGAGAGGAGGAGTTGATAGTGAAAAAGGTAGACGGTAGAGATATTAAAAAGTAGGATAAGATATAAATAATCTATAAGGAAAAGACACTGGAAGAGAAGGAGAGAGTGTGCAAAGAATTATTACTATGGTATATTAAAAAGTGGTGAAAACACAAATCCATTGTACATATCACCATAAAATCTTGAAAGATGAAATATATGAAAGCAAGAGTGAAGAGAGAACTATACGAGGGAATAATGTTGACAGCCGATAACTGTGTATTAGGGGAGCGTAAGACAATGGAGCAATAGACAAGGTGGGGAGAGAGAAATAAACTTCAGAAGAGAGGAGATGGTAAGTTTGAGGCAGTAGATTGGAAAGACGAGAAGAGTACAAGAGTGAGAAACGAACAGTGAGAGGAGAGTGTAGTGAGAAACTCATGATGAAATATAAAGTGAACCGCAGCAGAAAACTGAGATGTAGGGTGGAAGAACATACCTACTGGAAGGATAGCGGGACGAGAAAAGAGACGTAGGACCAGCAGAAGGTAGGAGGTAGATTAGACATAGGGAGGGAGAGGTGTATGACGAGCGGATAACCGAGCGTAAAAGAAGTGGAAGAGAACACAGTAGACAGATTCCTGGGAAAACCGAGAATGCACTAGGCAATGAGAATGAGCATGTGAGATCAGATGGAGCTCGAGTGAATAGATAGATACAAACAAGGAAGCAGGAGGGTTGGCCCACTGACAGGCTTCAGTAATACCTGACTGAGTAGGAAAGAAAAAGTAAAGATAAATGTTATAAGATAATTATATAAAGATATATACTATATATAATATAATATATATAATAACATAATAACACAATATAATATTTAAATATTATATATAATATATATATAATTATAAAAGATAAATCACAACAAATATACATTAATAATAAGAATACCACAAATAAAATAACAGACAATAATACACGTTAAATAAACCACTATAATATCAATATATAAATCTATATCTTAATATAACATATCAATAGATAGATGCATCATAATATTAATTAATAAATTATATATAAATATACTAAAATACTATAATATATCTATATATAATAATATAATTAATATTATATTATATATATATATATATATATAATATACCTATATATATATTACCTTGATAACACTAATAATATAATATTAATATAAACTATATAAATAAGTATATATATGAGCAAATAATACGAGATAAAAGCAATATTGGTAAGAAAGCAATTAATACTAAATAATATTAAATATATATAATATAATATATAATACTAATATACGATAACTAATCATAGAACGGAATGAAATATACGAAATATTTAATTCAAAACTCAAGAGTAAACATCACGCACAATTCAAGCATCCGCTATTAGACGCTCTAACTATTACACTAGAAACTAACTTTAAGATCCAAGCATTACTGCATCCGCTATCCGCATCACTCATCATCTTTAAGTATCCGTCATTAACATAGACCGCAATACAAGTATACAAATTTATGACATACCAGGATCATCACTAATATTATATATAATAATATATATATATATATATATATATTAATCATATTATATATATATAATAATATATATATATACTATATATAAATATATATCATATATATATATTATAATATATATTATATATATAAATATAATATATATATATAAACATATATATTATATAATATATATATAATATATATTTATATTATATATATATTATATATAATATATATATATTATATATATAATATATATAATATTTAGCATATATATATATATATTATATATATCTATAAATATATTATATATATAATTATAACTTATATGTATATATATATATATATATATATATATGTATATAATATATATACTATATTACTACATATATATATATAATATATATATACTATATATATAATTATATATATTATATATATAATATATATATATATATAAATATATATATGTATATATATAATATATATTTATATATATAATATATTATATAATATATATATAATAATTTATATACTAATATCCGACCCGACACTAGGGCACATAGACGCAAATCGACGTTACAGACCTCTAGAGCGATATAAAGAACCCTCTGACCGCACATAATGGTGACTTATCGACTCTTCACTATGAAACAGCGGTCCACTGCCAACCAATTAATACTGAATGTACCAAACCATTATTCTTGCCAAAATTCATATACAGCCGTCCACGCGCCGCATCTAAAGTACAAAGTATCGTACACGATCCAATCTACTAAACGGCGAAATCCACTCCCAACCAAATCACGCAAATAAGCAGCTACAAAAAAACCTGATAAGCTATATCAGGATATACGAACTCATCTAATGATACTCAACAAGAACTAAAAAAACTAAAAAGAACCTTCGCATAACGTCAGAACCGATACAGGACACTAGAGTAAGATTAGATCCACTATGAGATTAAACTTATAAAAACAACTAGGCATCAGATATCTGAATAGTATATAGTATCTATAGTTATTATATATATATAGTATATATATATATTATAATATTATAATATTAATATAATAATTAATAATTCATATATATATTAATATTTATATAATTATCTATAATATATATATATTTAATATATATTTAATAAGAATATTAATTATAATAGATAGATGAATAATATAGAGAAAATAAATTTAATAATAATAAGATAAATAATTAATAAAAAATAATACATATAATATATATATAATAAGAGATATAATAAATATAAGATAAATATTTATTATATACTATAGTTATATAATAAATAGTAATATATGAATAAAATTATATTAAATAGTATATATAAATAATAATATTATAATAAAAACTATATAATATAATAAATATATATATATAGATATAAATTATATAAATATATAATATATATAATAAGAGATATATTATATATATATATAATATATATTAATATATATAATAAATTATTATATATATATATAGCTTAATAATAGTAATATATAATATAATATAAATATATAAATAATAAGTTAATATATATAATATATAGATATAATAATATATAAAATTTTTATTACAAATAATTTTTTAAAATATTATTTTATAACAATTCATATTAAAATTAATAATAAATTTTAAAAAAGATTATGAAAATACTAATTATTAAGAATATAATTATAATTATTAAGTATTATAAATTATAAGTAATAAGATTATAGATACTATAATATAGGAAGATTATTTAACCATTCAGAAAAGATGAAGGCACCCAGCTTATGACTATTGCGAGTAAATCGCTGAAGTCGCTGTATTAAAAAATCTTGCTCAATCTAGACTGCACACTCGTGTGTATATCACGCTCTACAACAGGGCACGAGAACTAATAATAAATCTGACACATATAGAACTACCTTATTATGTTGTTCTTGTATGTACCGCGAAAAGTTGGTGAGGCATATTTCACGCGCAACAAGACATCAAGAAATATCCTATAAGAAATATACTAATTTAGTACAATTACAATTCTCTCTGAAAACTCTACTAAATCGAATACATAGTCACACAACAAAAAAACGAGAGAAAAGAAAGAATAAGCCCAAGAGATGGGACTTCAGTATTATAACTTTCATTTTGCTATTAAGAAATATATATAAAGTTAATATATTAGAGGCATATATTATATAATATATCAGTAAACCTTATTATGGATAGTATATATTTACTTAATCAAATAAATACAATATACAAAAATATAATAATTGATAACCATAAATCGATGACCTGAAGAAAAAGTTTTAATACCTTCCTTATTCAGTCATTAAAATAGTAATAAAATTATAGTATCCATTAAAAAAGACAGCAATAATGTGCATATGCAAATAAAATAGATAAATTAAATAGATAATTATAATACACGTGAAAATTAAGCATCAAACTAGGAACACATAACCAGAAAAGTATGAATCCAATAAATAGTCTGAAGAATAAAATCCGGATATCCAAAATGTACCAAACACATAATATTAACAAAATACTTATAAGAAATAATAGTAATATTATAAAAAAACTAGTAGATGAAGTAAATCATAATTGAAAATAAAAAGTATAAGTTTGTAAAATCAATAAATCACAAATAATTTAATAAATAGTAAATAATAAATATAAATAATATAATTAAAATAATAATAATAATAATTAATAATAATAACATAATAGTAATAATAATAATAAAATAATATAATATAATAATAATAATATAATAATAATAATAAATATATAATAATAATATAAATGAATAATAACATAATTAATAATAATAATAATAATTAATAATAATAATAATTAATAATAATATAATAATTATAATATGAATGATAATAATAATCGATAAAATATCGAATGATAATAATAATGAATAATAATAATAATAACTATAATAATAATAACTAATAATAATAATATAATAATAAATAATAAATAATAATAATATAATAATAGTGTTTTGGCGCGTGAGTAATAATAATATAATAACAATAATAATATAATAATAAATCAATAATATATAATAATAATGAATAATAATGAATAATAAATATAATAAT